>PVIR01018004.1:0-34018 GCA_004026965.1 Petromus typicus
TGTGTGTGTGTGTGTGTGTGTGTGTGTGTGTGTGTGTGTGTTGATTTGAGAATTAAGGGGTGATATAGTGGGAATAGTGAGAATGTTTCTGGCAGAAGATGAGAATTTTCTGGAGGTTAATATTAGACAGGCCAGGAGAAAAAGAAATAACTAAGAAATTTGTGAATTAATAGCCAAAGAGAACACTAAAAAGAGTCTACTTGAAAACAAAAGACACCTCACAATCCATCATTCTTGCAAGAAACACAAGCCCAGCTCATTCTAACTCAAGCATGAAGCATTCTTACAAACAATCCCAGAGCAGGTCTGTTTTCAGCCCACTTAATGAAAGGCTTTGATACTCTGGTGTAATAAGTATTTTCCTATCCTTGCATCTCTGTTCTGGGTGGCAACTTATAAACCTGTAACTTCAGAGGGAGAAATGCAAGAGGGGCAGAGAATTAGGAATCAACTCAGATACTTGCTGATTGTACACCAGGGAAAAGAAGAAATTACCCAGGGGTGTGCCTAAGAGTAAGAAGAGGACCTTGAGATAAATCTGGACTAATACCATCAAATAAGGTGGAAGGAGAAGAAGTCAACAGGGACTGAAAAGTTACCCTCTGAAAACGAAGAAAGCCAGGTGCAGAGGCCATGAGAAAGTTGGATATTGTAGATATACATGTGTCAATTGATATGATTTATAACGATTTCCTCCTTCCCAGAAATGATCTCTGTATGGAAGAATGTCCATCTGTCTCCTGTGACTAGTTTCTGTCTACTGCTGAATGTTTCAGGGGTTTTCAATAGAGCCAAACTTGTCCCACTAGATTCCTATGTTAAAATAACTGAAATTAAGAATTCAGAATCATAGAAACTATAGCTGAAAGGCTTAGTCAGTACAAACAAATAACATAGTAAAATGAAAATAAAGCCATGGAGAAGTCATGAAATGTGAGAAGATGAGGAAAGAAAGATAAAGATAGGGAACTGGACATAATTCTGCTTTGTTATGCTTTTAAGCATTAAAGATTTGAGTATATCTGAATGTATTTTCCTCTCCATTCTTATCAGATGAACTTGTTTCCTAATTCACAAAGAAGGTAGAAATCATTCATCAGAGAAGTCCTCAATTCCTTGCCCCCAGACGTGCATGTGGTCACCCTCTGTGTATATTCCTTTTTCCTCTTTTCCTTGAGTCACAGCAGAAAGAGGTACTCAGTGGGTATGGAACCATTATCCCACCATGCCATATTGTACATCAAATCCTGAAATTAAGTGACCTGGTTTGTGATATCATTTTACTGCAAGATTAGATAAATGAGGGCTGAACTTGTAAGGCTACCCATTCTCAGTTCCAAGGATTTATCTGCAAAGTCCAAATCCAGGACCTTCAGTCTCTGGTTTACACCACATGATGATGGCCCCCATTGTGCTTTATACATGTATGGAGATGAGCCTGAGGCTTTAGTTTTCTTTTATGCATTTGGTTCTCATTACCTATTTAATGATATATATCCAGAATCCATAATTATCACATTTACTTTGGGGAAGTGATACCTATATATATGGTATCTAAATAATTTTCCTTTTGTTTAAGGTGAAACCAGGAGTACAAGAAGGATATATTTTAGTGAAAAGAATCTTTCTATTGAAATCAGCTTGGGAGAGAAAGGGACAAAATACATTTTCAAGGACTGTGGTAGTCATTTCATCTTATGAAGATGAAATGTAGATATACATGTGACAGATTATTTAATATTATTTTGTGGCAATAGATTTTACATTTTGAAAGTCATTTTTGGCTCACAAAGCTATTCAACAGAAGGTACACAGTCCTTATGTACCCATGGCCCCACCTATGTTCCATCTTCTACAGAATTAACAACCCCCACTGGATATTCACTGCTGTTGGTGAACCTCAGCAGTTGGTGCTCTTTTATTCTCAGCATGACCCTCTCTGTGTCTAAAGTGTTACAGTAATTTAGAATACTTTTAAATTTTTACTTCCAATTCTCATTTCCATGTGATATATTTGCTTATTTTGAAAAAAATGTAATAATTAAAGTAAGTTATCATAGGTTAAACAATTTCAAGTATAAAACAGAGCATGACTATTAAAGCAATATATCTTGAGCTTGCCAACACAGTTATTTTTTTTTTATCTTTATTGGTACATTAAATATACACATCATGATTGCACTCCATAATGGGGATTTGTACCAGTATAAGACACAACTTAATTCTCATTTTTTCCCATAGCCACACAGTTCTTAATAATAATTATATATACACGTTCATTAAAAATACTAGTCTTTGACATTTTGTACTTTTCCTTCTTTTTCCTTTTTTTTTTTTTTTAAGACAGGATCTCGCTTTGTGGTTCAGACTGGCCCTGAGCTCAGCCTCAAACTCATCACAGCAATCCTCCTGCCTATGCCTCCCGAGTGCTGGGATTACAGGCGTGAGCCACCACTCCCGGCACTGTGATATGTGATATATGATATTGATTGCTGCTGGGCGTGAGTCTCCACACCCAGTATTGTATGTGGTTAACCAGGGATCGAACCCAGGTCCTTGTGCTTGCAAGACAGGTGCTGGAACCACTGAGCCAAATCCCCAGCCTCTGTACCTTTCCTTCTTAAAACTGAAAATTAATCCTAATCTCTACTTCTTTTGAACTCAGAAGCAGAAAATAATTTATTTTATGTCTAGTTTTTCTGTTGCTTGTTTTATGTCCTGTTGTTTAAGAAAATATAGAAGCAAAACTTATGTGTATGAGTGGTAGGGATTGTAGGGAAGGGCAGGGGATTGGGTAAGTATAAAAATCAAAATATATTATAAAAAGTACAAATTCTCAATGATAAGTATGATCACAATGTATTCCTAAAATATACCAACAAACTCAAATTTATTTAATAATAAGGAAGTACCGAAAAGTTCTTTTTCTGTTTATAATTTATGATGAATGAAAAAATACAAATTTCTTGAAAATTTTCTCTCCAGGTTGCAAAGGTTGGAAATTCTTTGATATAAAAACAAGTTAATAAAAGTATTGATTTTTTTTCTTTAATTGCACTTGATTTTTGTTGCAATCTAAGTCAAAATTTTCTAGGGAAACAGTTTTCAAAGGGGACCTTCTTGGATAGTTTACCTCTATCTCTATTAATGGAAAAATATAGGGATAAGGAAAGAAACTCCAAAATAAAAATAATAGCATTAATGGTGTTTTGTGGTGGCTTTCCTTATTGTGCTACAATTACGTTTCTTACTATTTATCAATAAATTCTGCTTCTCTTTTTTATGGGCTCAGAGTAGTAATGCACCTCTAAGCCATTTTGAAGATAAGCATGGCTATGTAACTTGTTTGGGCAATTAAAGCATAAGCAACAGTACAGTATTTTTCCTGGGAGAGGAGGCCTTTTTGAATTGATGTATCACTCGTGTTATTTTCGTCCTGTTGTGGGAAGGCACCTTTCAGGAGTGGAATCTTTAGCAGTTTATAATCTCAGGAAAGGAAATAGAGAGCACAATTCTCTGCTTAACCAACAGCAACATTCAGTGTAAGTGAAAAATAAACCTTTAAGTCCCTCTGATTTGTGGTTTCATAAAAATATAGCATTTTTTTTACAATACAAGGACCATTTTATGTTATAGCAAAATATTTGTTGAATGTGTTTCCTGAGGAAATATGAGGGTCAAATCACAGGCACAGCGAACTTTTGGCATGAGAGAAGAAATTGGAAAACAGAACGCAATGTTTATGTTGGTTGCTGTTGATTGCATTTGGCTAGAACCCACAGAAAGCAATCTGATAAAAAAATTTACTTCATTTGTAAACATGAATAAATATTATAAAGACTAGATATTCCAGAAATTCAGGGAAATAAAATCTTGGCAGAGACCACTAATTTTAGAATATTAGTAGAAGAGATAACATTGAGTCACACTTTGAGCTATACAAACTGCTCATCTATTAGAATGTTTAAAATCCAAGACAGAGATAATGCCAAATCCAAGTGAAAACTTGGAGAAATTATTGTTCAAAAGAATACAAAATGGTACAGCCACTTTAAAACACAATTTGGCAGTTTTCAACAAAGCTGAAAATAATCTTACAGTGTAAAACAACAATCTTGTTTCTTATGGTTTTATCCAAATGGGTTGAAAATTTATGTCCACACAGAAACATACAAGTGAATGTTTGTGGCAGCTTTACTCTAAATTGCCAAAAATTGGAAGAAACAAAGATGTCCTTCATGAAGAGCATAAACTCTGGTATATTTATACTAAGACATGTTATTCAGTGATAAAATGGAATGAGTTATCAAACCATAAAAAGTCATGGAAGAAACTTAAATGTATTTATCAAAAGCAGTGAAAGAAACCAATCTAAGAAGACAATGTACTATATGTTTCAGTGACAGGATTTTTTTGTAAAGGCAAAGCTATAGCTACAATAGCAAGATCAGTTGTTTATGTATATAAAATAATTGTGATGTTCTATATTTTGAGTGAGGCATTTTGTCATTTTATATATATTGATTGCTTTCTATGGGGTTAATAATGTTAACATTGCTGTGAAGAAATAATCTCCTTTTCTTTTTCCTGAAAGTTTATATTTTTTTAATAGATGCATTAATTTCATTTAACAGGTGATATGTATATTCATTGTCTTTCACATAAGGCTAACCTAATTTTCTGAAATAATCACTGAATTTTTAATCACGCTTTTGTATCATATTTTATGAAACATTATTGTTTTTGGTTTTGTTTTTGTTTTAAATTAAAATCTTTATTGGTACATTACATATACACATCACGATTGCATTCAACAATGAGAACTTGTACCAATATATGACACAACTTAATTCTCATTGTTTTCCATAGCCCTACCTACCCTACCACCCCCACCCCCTATATACATAAACTTGGTTTCGTTTCTTTTTTGTTATAATCTCATTATTTTTCCCCCTTCACCCCATTTCACTAAGTATTCTCTATTTCACAATATATAACATATATTCTAGAACTCATTTACATCTTTATTTTCTCATACCAGAGAAAAGATATGATATTTACAATCTGTGACCTATTTATTTCACTTATTATGAGGATGTCCTCAAGGTATGTCCATTTAAGTATAAATGATTCAGACTTATCATTTTTTATGGCAGAGTAATACTCCATTGTGTAGAAGAACCACAGCTTTTTTATCCAGTCTCCAGTTGATGGACATTTGTGTTGTTTCCAAGATTTAGCAATCACAAATTGTGCTGCTGTAAACATGGGTGCACATATGTCACTGTGATATGAATCTTTTAATTCTTGTGTCTATATACCTAGCAGAGTGATGGCCAGTTTTGATAAGTTTATGGTTAAGATATATCTAGCAGAGGTAATTTGTGAGAGCCCCTGAACCTCTCCCCTCTTCCTACTTTTGTCTTCCATTTTGTTCCATTTGCATACATGCACTTTACATGTCTCATGTAAGAGGAATCATGTGTGTATGTGTGTGTGTTTGTGTGTGTGTGTGTGTGGCTTATTTCACTTAACATTATGTTTTGAAGTTAGCAACCATTTCCCTACAAATTTCACAAATATCTTTCTTTATGGCAGAGCAACACTCCATTGTGTATAAATACATTTTCTTTATCCATTCATCTGTTGATGGACACATGCAATCTTTCTAATTCCCATTGTTCCATAATATATATGGTAATCTCTTTCATTTATACAACTAGCTTCTCTTGGTTCAGTGAAAGGAAAGTTTCATGTTAATACCTGTTTGTTTCTTTCTTGGAAGAAGGAATCTTTTGTGGGGATGACTGGTACTCTTAACAACTCCTTTGGAGATGATACACCATATGTTAACTATTGTCATTATTTTATTTTGTTATGAAACTTTAGTTTATTTTTTTCATAAAAGATAAAGGGAAAATTTCTTTTTATTATTAGATTTTCCTAATAGTCAGTGGACTGTCATATTTTGTGCATTACAATTATTAGTCATAATATTTATTTTCTGTTGATATTTTATGTAGAAAATAGTAGACATATCCATTAAATTTGTTAATAATATAGGCACATATAAAGAAGAAAATAAATTACAATTATGTGACTTAGAGATATCTTCCATTAACCATTAAATTCATTATGAGAAAAGCAATACACAAATAGCTGCTAAATTTTCAGCAAGGACTTTAATATTTTAGGGAGGTTTCAGTGAGCTGCACTCATGTGGTTAAACATCACAAGTGTATCTTTGCAGCAGAATATACTATTTGTACAGGACTATCCCCCAAACTTCAGTCAAGTGAACTGTGGTCATAAAGCCATGGAGAAACGGCTGATCAGAATTGAATCTAATCTTTTGTCATCTAAAGAAGACAGCTTTATGAATGTGTCAGTTGCAATGTTTAGATACATTCTTTACATCCTATATTTAAATTCGAAGATAACTGAGTTGGCATTCTGGTTTTATAATGTGATTTATTGCCTTTTCCATAAATTAAAGAAGGGGTTTACTTTGTCCAGTGGTTTCAGCCCATGGTCAACTGGCTCTTAGCCAGGAACAAGATGGCAGAGGGCATGGCAGAGAAAGGTACTCAACCTGTGGCTCCCATAGATACAACACACCCTGCTAGGTCACAGGCCAAGTTACACACTCCACCCATATCCCACCTTTTCACAGCCCATACATCTGACTTCAAAATGAATGAATGTACTGGGGAGGATAGCTCCCTGTGATCCAATCACCTTCTACACACTTGAGAATTTTGAGGGGCACTTAGGAGTCCCACCCCTCCCAAAAATAGCAGAGCTACATTTTCTACCTTCCTGTGAATTACTGCATTATATTTCTTTGAAGAAGTTTTTTGTTGGCATCAGGAAATACTTGAAACCTTTGCATATTTATTTTTGGCAGCTCTCACCAATTCGTAGGTGGTCAGGATTTATTTCTATTGAAGCCTTTCTCTTTTGTAATACCAAACTTATGATAAATGTTTATTTAATTTTTTCTCAGTAAACGCACTCATTAACTCAAATTTATTTGAGCATAGTGTATAATGAAGTTATCATCCATAAAAAAGGAAAAGAATTATATATTCTGAAAAAATATTGTTGATGAAAAACATAAAACTCTAATGGTAAACTATTGCTGTACATACTTATATATTATATATAACTATTCATATACTTTTACATTATATTTCAATATAAATTCATATAAGGTTTCTTAAATTCTTTTTATATTTGAGAGAATTTCAATCTGTTTTAATTTGCTTTTCCAATAATGATTGTTCTGTTTATATAATTTAGGTGTAAAACCTCCTATTTTAATTCCCCATGAACTTTAGTTTCTGCTTCTAATTTGCACAGAAGCCATTATTCCCATCTTCAACTAGAGAAATGCTAAAAACCTGAAACCATTATTCTTAGAGCCATCCCAGCCTTAAAGCACAAGGCCAATTAATTCTGTGAGAATTGGAGAGGGGCATCTGAGTTCAGGAAACTGTGGCTTTCTGCAGGCAGAAGCCACTTCTGGAGATGAAGCACATGAGCCAGGTTTTCCTTGTCCATGTATCATCTGATACCCCTCACATAAAAGAAGGAAAGTTTGATTTGGCTAATGGTTTTAAAGCAGGTAGTCCACAGTCAGTGGGCTGCATGGCCAGTACATCATGATGGAGGAAGAGGATAGAGTGAGGCTGCTTAGACCAAGGTATCTGGGAAGTAGAATCAGGAATGTTATCAGAGAGGAACAAGCTAGGGGCCATCTGTAGTAACCAACGTCCTCTTTTGGTGTGAGATAATTATCTAGCCACACTCAGAAGTATTTTTCACTAGATCCTTAATCCCCTGGGCATTTGAATCCCATCAAGCATATATATCAGGATTAATAATCACATTGGGTAATCAAAGGCATGATGATTATGGAACATACACTAATCTGAAAGACAAAATATCCCATGAAAAGCAGTATTTCATAAACTGGATAGCCAGATAATAATTATGTTTTCATCATGAACCCTGAAAGCAAGAAAAAAGTGAGTAACCACAGATTTAACCTTTCCTATCCACAAAATCATCCCTCAGAAATGAGGAACACATATTATCTCAATTGTTAAAAGTTGAAGAACTTTGTCAACTATAATTCAAGATGAACTGAAAGATATTTTGAGAGAAGAAAAATTGTATAGGGGAGAAATATACCTCTATCCATGTATATAATTCCAGAAGGAATAAAACAAATATTTAATTGTATTGCTTAGCTGAACTAAAATCTGAAAATCCCTGTTCACAATAATAGCTGCAATATCTCTGGTGGTTATAATTATCAGTGAATGAAATGAACAGAAGACCATCATAATATGTGGGAGAAAAATTTATGACTATTTTATGATCTGAGCTACCTGTAAGGTTGCATGGTGACACTTCTATCCCATACAAATGCTCATCTGGATTGACTGGGCTACAACCCCTCTAATAGTCCAGTCTTCTAGCACCCTTGAGACTAATACTAAATCTTTAGAACAGTATCACTTCCCCCACATGATCACAAGGTCCTGGTAGCAAGTTGATTCCATAGGAAGATCTCTATTGTAAGAGGAATGATACTATCTTCTAACTGAAATATGTGTCCACACTGGACACAGAATGGCTATGTCCAGATACAGTTTGTGTCATACTCATCCTCCATGGATTTGTAAAATGCCTTATCAACTGTCATGGGACTCTATGTGCACTCCTTCTGATCAAGAAATTCACAAAGGAAAAAAAAAAACAAAAAAACAAAAAAACTAAAGATGTGCTACCAATGATTAAAACAAAACAAAACACTAACCTGCACTAAGACAACCATTCCACTGGGTAAAGAAAGTGAGCAGAACAAAAACTCATATTAAGAAAAGCCAGGTTCACATCATGAAGATTCTCACATCAAGAGACAGAGAGCCTGGATAGGAAAGAGGAGAAGGGGACATAAAAATAACTAAGATATTTTATGTAGATCTACCATCTCCCATGATGAATGTAATTTTTATATACTATAAACATGTACTCATAAAAAAGCTTTAAAAACTTACTTTCTACAGTAAATGTATTGTGGTAACATACTACAGAATTCACTGGTACTTTTTATGTTCCCATCATTATGAAGGAAATGGCCTCAGAAAACTTGTAGAATAGTGTTTTGAAGACCCAATTACAGTATTTATTAGGTGTAAGAATAGGACAGTGTTTTGCAGGGGCTGTGTATGCTGCAAATCAGGATTCAGTATATGATTCTGCTTCTTCCATAGCCATAATTTGTGTTCAAGTATCAAAGAAAGGTGAATAGGAGTGACATGACTCACTATTATCCTGAGTTTAAAAGTTTAAAGTACTTTTTGCCTCTGAATCTATAAGTAGAGAAGGAAGTTACTCTGTTAAGTGTAGTCATTGATTCTAGTTACTAAAGGGAGTAGGAGGAGTATGATTGGAATACAGGAATTCTGCTAAGCACTTCTCTTATCAAATTTGCCGTGTGATTGAAGTTAATAGAAAGAGTACTAATGGCCAAGATCCTTTGTAGAAGAAGGAGGAGGAGGAGGAGCAGGAAGAGGAGAAGAAATGAGAAGGAGAAGAAATAAGAAGGAGAAAGAGGAGGAGGAGGAGGAGGCGGCGGAGGAGGAGGAGGAGGAGGAGGAGAAGAAGAAGAAGAAGAAGAAGAAGAAGAAGAAGAAGAAGAAGAAGAAGAAGAAGAAGAAGTTGTTCCTAAGTGATACAGCATTAACAACAAAATCTCATTTATGTTAGCAACAAAATGATTCAATACTTAGAAATAAATTTAATAATGAAGACAAAAGATCTGTTCCTTAAAAATATAAAACACCAATATCATAAATGGTAAAATCTATAAATGAAAGGTAACCTATATTAATGGAGCAGAAGAATCAATATTCTTAAAATATGTGTACTAACAAGAATGATTTATCATTAATGTAATTCCTATCAAAGTTTTCATATTAACAGCAAATTAAATCCTAAAATATGTGTAGAATCACAAAAAAGACTTACTAAGTAAATGATTGATCAAAAAGACTTAAAATGCAGATCTCACATTTCCTTCGAATTGTGATAATTCAAACAGAGTGATACTGGCCTAAAAGAACAGTGCAAGACCAGTGTAACAGAAGACAACCTGGAAATAAGCACGTACAGTTGGCTCTTCCTTGATAGAGGATCCAGAACACACAATGTGGGAAAAGAAATTCTTGAAATCTGCTGGGAAAGCTGAATGTCCAAGTGAAAAAATTAAATTGGATCCTTAATTTATATTGTATTTCAAAACCATTGCAAATGGACTAAAGTTCTAAAAGTAAGATCAAAAACCTTAAAACTCCTAAAAAGATATGTAAGAGGAAATATCTATAGTCTTGAATGTGGATTTTTTTTTGATATGACACCAAAAGGATAGACAACAAAAACAGAAGTAAGCAAGTAAAGTCCATCAAAATAAAAGAGATTTTGCACATAAATCTTGATTTGAACATCTGCTTTAAACAGTGAAGGCAGTACTCCACTCTTGTCTGTATTCCCATGTTTATTATTCAAAGTAGATAAGATATGGAATTAACTCTTCATTGATGAAGGTGAGGCTGACTATATAGCATTTTTGTAATTTTTAAGTAGCTCATTTGATATTGACCAATAAAATAGATTTTAATATTGTCACTGCACAAACCAAAAAACTTCCTTATAATATGATAGACATATTAATTAGCTTAATTATATCCAGCAATAAACAGTTCATCTTATGTACCACCTTAAATGTACCCAGTTCTTGCTAGCCAATTGCATCTCCATACAGCTGGGAAAACAGAACAGAAATTCTGCAGTATTATCGACTTCTCTTTAAGTTTGCAGTTACTATGTTTGTGTGATATGACTCCTTCAGTTAAATTTCTGTTATACATATGTCCTTGTTCTAACTGGTTCTGTGTCTCAAAAGAACTGAATCAAATGTTGGCGAGGTTGTGGAGTAACAGGAACTCTTCTCCACTGCTGGTGGGAATGTAGACTCATACAACCTCTGTGGAGATCAGTGTGGAGATTCCTCAAAAAATTAGGGTTGAAGGTCCCATTTGACCCAGCCATTGCTCTGCTAGATATATACACAAAGGAATTAGAAGAGTAATTTCACAGTGACATATGTGCATCCATGTTTATAGCAGCTCAGTTTGTTATTGCTAAATCTTGGAAACAACCAAAATGTCCATCAACTGGAGACTGGATACAACAGATGTAGTTCTTTTATGGAGTGGAGTATTACTCTGCCACTAAAATGATAAGATTGGGTCATTCATACTCAAATGGATGCACCTTGAGGACATCCTCATAAGTGAAATAAAGAGGTCACAGATGTGTAAATATCATATCTTTTCTCTGATATGAGAATATGAAGTTGTAAATGAGTTGTAGTATGTATAGTTGATGGCAAAGTAGAAAATATTTAAAAGGAAAGAGTGCAGGGTAAATAACGAGGGGAAAATGAATGTGACAGTTATAAAGAAAACAGAAAACAAAGATTGTATATATTGGGGGTGGGGGATGCAGGATAGAGGGAAAGGGTAAAAATGAGAATAAGTCATGTCATTCTGCTACAAACTCTTAATGTTGAATGCAATTATCATGTGTATTCATAATGTACTAATAAAAATAATTTGAAAACAAAACAAAAACCAAAAAGAACTGACTCATGCAACAGTTTTAAAATCATTTAATTTTATTAGCTTATCTGTAGCATTAAAATAATAAAACACCTAAATAACAGAATTGTTGAACATACAATGAGATCATGAAGTCAAATTACTTAGAAAAATAGCAGAAAAGTCAGGAGGATTTGAGAAATATTAGTCTCCACTTTTTTGTACATTTTTTCCAACTAACATATTCCAGCTATATAAATTTAATCTTTGTCTTCTTTTATGTCAATATGCAATAATTTCACTAATGTGTAGTAATTTTACCTCCACTGTAGGCCACGAGTAGTTATTTAGATTTTCCAGATATTAGAAAAACCGGTTCTTCTTTGACAAATTTTCATAAATTAGTTTAAACTTTCCAGGCAGAACATACACGTACTTTAAGGCTCTGAAACTGTTGTTCAAATATGATTATTTTTTCCATAATTGCTGCAGAAAATCTGTAATCAGGTAATGGCAAAGGACTCCACATCTTTTCCAACAAATTTTTATTAATATAACAAAAATATTGGAGGCTTATCAAATACTTTTCATGAGTATGTTCTTTCTACCAGCTAGCAACTGTTCTAGGAGCTGATTGAATAGAACCAAGCAAAGACAATGCCTTCCTCGTGGAAGTCACATTCTACATGGCTATATTGACCACTGAAATCCAACAACATTTTTCAGTACAAGACAGATGTTCATAGAAACAAAATGGACCATGTGCCCAGAATTCATAATAAGTAATTTGCATACCATAGATTGCTGTTGAAAAATGAACTCTTTATGATATAACCATTAAAAACAAACAAACAAAAAACCCCAAAAACAAAGGAACACAAATTGGGTCACCTTTACTGTTTCAAATCTAAATAGTGTGGTTTCCCATACATTACAAACTTGTTGGGAAGAATTTACAAACTCCTGAGCAAAAATGTCCTGATTTGCATTGCTAATGTCAGACCATATGTGATGAGTTTTTAAAACTAATTCCCACATGCTTAGTTTTATTACCTTGAACAGAATAATATAAACTTGTTAAATTAATCATCTTGCATTTTTAATTGTTTTTAAGAATTAACTAAAATTGCATAAGAAAGAGAAAAAACGAATAGTTTAGTGTCCTTGTGTTTTGGAGGAATATTTAAGTTTGTGATGACAACGTATATCCAACCAGGAAAGCTCTGAGTTTCAGCATTTGTGATATAAAACCTCCCTTCTCCAGTTTTTTATTCTTTTTCCTAATTTTACAGTAATCATTGGCCAGAGAAGCCAAATACATCCACCTAAAATTGTCACTTACTCAGAATTGAATCTTTTCCAGAGTTTTTTAAGGAATACATGAATATATCTTGTCATCAATAACCTTTTTTAAAATATATCTTTATTGGTACATTACATATATGCATCATGATTGCACTCCATGATGGGGATTTGTACCAGTATAAGACACAACTTAATTCTCATTTTTTCCCATAGCCCTACCCACCCTACCGCCCCCCCATATATCATCAATACTCTTGTAACAATCCTCATACACCTCTGATTTTAGGAGGAAGCAATATGCACACTTGTCTTGTTATTGTTGAGCTCCAAATATTTTCACCTTCCCCATTTGAGTAGGAATGATAGAAATACAATAATAAAGCTATTATACTCACACAGAAGATGTTACAAAAATTGACTGAAATAGTGTCGTTAAATTCAAGAATCATTTCCACTCCAATGGACTAGAATATAAATAGATTGAACAAAATCATCTTACTAAATCTGGGGGCTCTTGATATATGATATTGGTCTTTTCTGTTGAAAGTATAACTTTATTCAATAATTTCCATTCTGGTTGAAGTAAAAATGATACTTTCTTCTTTAATATAATAGTAAAATCATAATAAATTTACATACTGAGCAAAATAACCTGTTTTTTCTCTCATGAATAGAAGTTATTAATTATGTACTAACCAACTATATTTTTTACACTTTTACAATTTATATTGAATTATGGATACATTATTTCTTAGGTGCTGCAGGTTTTGTTGGGTAAAATAGCAAGTTAAATATATTTCATCTCAGCCTTAGAATACATTGGGGCAGCTATAATCATACTGCTACTTAAGTTTTAAAAGAATGCACATAAGGTGTGAATAGAGAAATAAACATTGGGGGATGTTACAGAATGAGCTATCTAAGAGGGAGGGATTTGTAAAATACTGTATACCTGTGGTAGAAGGTAAGCAGTGGGATTAAGACTAGCATTCTTTTCAGAAGGGTTTCTGCAAAGTCTGAAGAAATTCTAAATTTGGTATAAATCTTTAGAATTTCCCAGCAAAGAAAGTTGAAACAAGAGTGTTAGGCCTTACAAGGCCTGTGTTGACAAGTTATCAAATTCATAGTGCTCTCTCTGGGAAAGAACTATGACTCAGAGTGAAGAGGATCTTCCAGCAGTTGTAATTCTCAAAGAAGCTTTTGTGCTGGTCAGTTTTCTGTAACACTTTAGATTGATTATAATCTTTAGTTAATGAAAGTACTAAGATAAGTGTTGCTGTGGAGACAATTTATTTTGTTATCTTCAAATAAGACAGATTATCCTGGATAATTGAGTAAGGCTGATTCAGTACATTAAGAGTTCTTAAAAACAAAACAAAGGCTTCTATGAGGAAGAAGAAATTCCACCTATGTGCGACAGCTTCATCTTGTGCCTAAAATGCTATGCCTTCCCGCATTGATAGACTACCCTACAGGTTTCAGGATGCTTCAAAGGCATAAACAAACATTGTTTAGTAAATCTATTTATATCTCCTACTGGTCAGTTTCTCTGGTTGAATCTTGACTAAGTTAGGCTGACATTGGAGAATGTCTACCGAGCGGTCAGTAACAGGTGATTAATAGGGTGTTTGACTTCAGCGTCTCAGTGTTAGTGTCAAATCTTGTTATCTAGATGACCTACATTGCACAGAGCATGCATACCTAGTTAGTGCTTTGGTGAGTGACTGGGTCGTGGGTCTGTCACACTGGACTATAGGTGTGTGAGTGCGATAGCCCCCTATCTGGATTAGCATAGTTCTAGACATGGCTGAATGGATTTATTGAAGATAGACCATCCAATTTGGATCTGAAGGTATCAACCAATATCTGTCTATTGATGGGCACAGTCATTACTAAAGTAAAGCAAAACAGTGTTCAACCCAGCATCAGAAAATAATAAGGAAGTTTATCTCAGCCTGGACTCTGGCAAGAAAAATGATCTCTTCTGAGTATTTTATTCCCAGTACGTATGAATAAAGTTAACCTAAGAAATGTGGGTGAAGTGCAGAAGGTAACGTTAAGAGTGATCACAGAGCACCTAGCCAAAATACAAACAAAGTTCATCAGGGAGCAACGTTAGGTTTCTAAGATTTCAATTATGAAACCCAAATGAGGTAGAACTCATTATTCAAAATCCCAATAAATGAATGAGACTCAGAAAAACATAATAAAACCCAGAATTGTACATAGGAAATTTAGGCATTGTCAGATATGCATTATTATGTAAGTATTTTAAAGATGCAAACATACAGTAAAAAGTGAAAAGTAACTCATGTATCAGTAAATGTGTAGATTTCATATGTAAAAGAGTTTTGTAACAGTAAAATAAAACTCACACAATTACATTATTTTGTTATTGAAATTAAATGATTTGTAGAAAGTTTAAATAATTTTACTCACAAGATAGTTGATAGAATTTTTAAAAATAGATTGAAATAAATTCCCTAAAATATAGCACCAAAACTTAAAAGAGAAAATCTGACATTTCAATGTATTTTGACAGGAATTGCATGAAAAGGGACTAAAAAGAAAGAGCAGCAATAACTATCATTCAAAACCTGAATATTTTTGAATATTAACAAAAGGCATAAGTCATTATATTTGAGAAGTAGAGTGGGTTCCTGAAGAGAGCAAAGAATAATTTCCCACTCAGACACACTGGTGGAAGCAGAGAGCAAGCACACATGAAAGGGTCTGAAAATCTAAGAGTTCATTAGTTAGAGATGAAAAGTAATTTTTTGGTGGTGAATTTTTTTTTAAAAAGTCATAGGGAAATAAAACTTAGCTTTAGTGCACAGAGTGATTAATTTTGTTTACACAGAAATCTATTCAGCGATCAGCAGGAGCCAATCCATACTGACTCACAAGGCTAAAGTCTGTAAATTATCAAGTCAACTTCAAATCCATGCTTGAAAATAGCAACGAAAACTCCTAGTCAGGAACAAAAATCAAAATAAAATACCTTCTGCTTTAGTTATGAATTTTTCTAGACTGATACAGAATTGTGGGATTTTACAAACTGAAGAAAACTTAATAAAAACCAAAGGAAATATGTTTGCTGGCACAGCTAGTGAAAATTCAGAACGTGTAAGGCAAAGACAAAACCATAAATGCAACTGGATACCTATGTGCAGAGGGGTGAAACAGACCACTGTCTCTCAGCAGTTGGCAGAAATCAGCTCAAATCAGATCAAAGACATAAATGTAGAATCTGACACTGCAACTACTAAGAGAAAACAGAGGAAGTACTTTAAGACCTTGTCATAGACAAAGTTTTCTTGGATTCAACTCCAAAAGCACAAGAAACAAAAGCAAAAATTGACAAATGGAAGTTTTCAAACTGGCAAGTCTCCACACAAAAGAGAAAAAAGCCCCAAGAGAATGGAAGGAAATCTATATAAGGGGAAAAGAAAATTGCAAATTATACACTTGACATGATATTGGTATCCAGAATACATAAGGAACTTGCATAACTAAATAGAAACTAGTTGATTAAAACTTGAGAAATGATACGAGTGGACATTTCTCAGACAAAGATGTCCTAAAGACTGAGACATATATGAAAAAATGTTCATCATCACTATCATCAAAGAAATGTAAATCAAAACTACATTGGAATATCATCAAACTCCAATTTGCATGCTTTTAATTAAAAAGACAAATGGTAACAAATACTGCCAAGATCGGACAAAGAAGAAACTGTATTTACATTGCTAGGAAAACAAATATATCTTCTTTAAAATTAGGTCTAAATAAGTTAAGCCAAAGATTAGCCTTGTATTTAATGAAATGATTTGTTTCATTTCAGAATGCTGGTTTATTCTTTAATTTTATTATGCATGATGATATAATCTTATGTAATGAATCCATATGCATACATTGTATTTATTAAAACCTCATAAAATAATCACTAAATAACAAACGCATAATTGTGTTCTGACAGTGAATAATCTCAAGTTTACTGTAAACATTTTACATTTTTCTATGAGAAAGAAACAAAGGGAAGAATAAAACTCAGCTCATTTTTTCTGTTAAATCCTTACTTACTTAGAAATACAAAACAGATTTAAAGTTGCCTGATAGAAAAGATATTTATTACTTTGGGGGAATTTGGCCTATTTAAATTCCTGACATCTGGAAGTTTTTCTATAACTATAAATTCTAGTTAATTGTTGAACTTGATAACTGGGCTGATTCATTTAAGAATAAATTCTGATGGGATCTATAAATAATTTTGAACTGGCTCTTATAGTCCTAACTTCCTATTTCATGATAAACAGACTATTAAAAATTAATCCTGTGCATTTTATGATTGGTTTTGACTAAAAATTTTATGTAAAAAAAGATACCAATATAGAATTTTATTGAATTCCTATGTTTACTCTTATCCTCACAATCTAAACATAAACTTTTCAGTCTTTATTTGATTTTAATTACTTAAAAAATCTCAAAATCAGTTTTAATAATGTAGTCAATTTTAACTCTCAAAACCTTATGATTTTGTTCTAACTTAGGATAATTTAACATAGAAAAAGGTAATTGTATATAATTATGCATCTATTTTTTAAAAAATCAAAATGTTTGATTTTAAATTAAAATATTGTTTCTCAACTAGGCTCAGATAAAATACAAGTTCTTTTAGAAACACTGAAAAATATAAATGGATATAAAGACTGGTGGTAGAACCCAAGAGATTTGGAAGGTACATTTGATGTGAGAAATGTTTGCCAAAAAAAAAAAAAAAAAGATATTTAGTCTATATGGTAAACATAATGGGTGTCCTGAAAGATTTCAGAACTTTTATAGAAATGAGCAATTAGCATGAATCAAATTACTTTATGTAAGAATATTTTAAATAACTAATCATCCAACATTGAAATCAGCTATCTCAAAGTGAATAGCTTAAAATGATGGCTGGATATATGTAGGTATGACATAAAAAGAATTCTCAAATTAGATGAAGTCTGAGTTGAAAGTGTACCGAATATAAATAGAAGATATTATAAATTTTAAAGATCGTTGCTATATCAGAAAAACACATTTGATGATGAAAGATAATGTTAGAGAACATAATTTTTTTTTCCCTGACATGGTAAAAGAGATCAGTTAAAAACAATATTTTTAAAAAAGATACTCTGGGAAGAAAGGAAATAGAAGTATTGTAGTAGCAAAAATATGAACAATAAAACCACAGGTAGGATACAGGACAAAAGAAATAAATATTTGATAAAAGTGCAAGTACTTGACATCTTATAATAGAATACAAGGCAGAATACGTCAGCACAGTAACAGGATGCATGTCATGGTGACGTCTGAAGGGGTTTAAGGTCTTCTGAATGTAACTATTCCAGAAATTGTGAAAATATCTGATTTTGAAGCTGTTCTTATCTGGTGATAGGGAAACAGAAAAATGCCAATGTTTATGGAGTATTACAATATTACTTATAGTATTTTATCCTCAGAAAGCCTGGAAACGAACCAGTTTATGTTTATATAAATAACAAAAGGATAAGAAATACTATGCTGTTTGTGTACAATGGCACACCACTAGAGGAGACAGGACTTAGAATTCAGATCTGACTTAACCTTCATCTTCTTGGTAACTCATCCTTGCAATAACTGAAAACCATACACAAAAACCCCAGATGAATACATGTTGATAAAGATCAATATAAGTATGTTTTTAAATCTTTCTGAGGATGAGGTTTATGGCAATGGTTTGAAGCAATGATTTTAAGCTCTCTTTCTCTTTAATTGCTAAGAATTTAAGAATACATTGACACTGTTATGTACTTATAGTCAATTCATGAAAGATGAAATTTAGATGCTAATGGATAGCTTTGCAGTTCAAAATTTGTCTTGATTTGAAAGTCCTATCATTTTATTAGTATACATGATTATTTATAAAATAGTAGCTTGTCCAGAACAAAACTTATGGACCATGATCCATAATTTTCTTTCTCTCTTAAGTACATTACATGTTAAACTTTTCTTCCCTTTTTCTGTATTATTAACATATAAGCATTTGGGTTTTGTGTATATATATAGAAGATTCAGAAATACTTGAGAAATCTACAAATTAGTGATGAGAAGCTTCTCTGCTTTAATCATTATTAATATTAATAAATTTTAATAAATCAGAAATAACCAGAAATATAGACACAATGAAAAGAGATTTTTTTTTGGTATGGAAGTTAACAATAAGGCAAAATAAATTCACTTGAAAACCATATGTAAACAGGATACTAAAATTATATATAACTCTCATTTCTTTTAAGCAGTAAATGAAAGTAGAAAATATGGGCCTTTGAAAATGTTAGAAATGTTAAGCTTGCTAAAAGAAAGAAAACTTCAAAACCGTGAAGGGAGACTTTTAAATCACAATTTATAACAAAATCAAAACTATTTGATTTTTTTTTTTATGGTGAACATGATACGGATCCTGGACTATGTTAGCTTTTTCCAAAAAAGAATATTGAGTTTTATTCTCACAAGCAAATTTTTAAAATATGACCAGATTTTTCCTCTAGGTTACGCTACATATCACAGTTTCATTTTCAGTCGTAGGATATAGTTTCAGAGTTCATCGAACTTTTAAGATTTGCACCCTCAGATATCTCTTATGAGAGATAGCACTCTTTCCTTGCTGCTTGAGCTGAAATACAACTGGTGTCATTATTCAGTCATGTCGCTCCACTCACTCTTTGCGTTTGTGACTCTGGCAGCCATTGACCAAAGCCCATTGAGATCGCCCTGTGAAGAATTCTAGATCACCCTTCTCAGCTCTTTGAACTTGAGCAACTTCAGCATCTCTAACACCAATATGTCAACCTGTATTCAGAGAGATTGTGACTCATATATTTTGTCTAATTTTATAATTGTGATGAGAATCTAGTGCCAATTCCTCCATCGCTATTGTTAGGAAAAGAAAGTCGAATAGATAAATTACTAGGAAAAATATAATTAAAGACATTTCCTGGAATCATTTCCTTTTAATTATACACAATGATATGTTTTTACATTATAGACTTTGTATTTATACTATTGAAGAAAATATTGCATAAATGTTGATTTGTAATTTCTGCCACTATTTTTTTTATCTTTATTGGTACATTGCATACGCACATCATGATTGCACTCGATAATGGGGATTTGTACCAGTATAAGACACAACTTAATTCTCATTTTTTCTCATAGCCCTACCCACCCTACTGCCCCCCCATATACATAAAATTTGTTTCCTTACTTTTTTGTTGTAATTTCATTATTTTTCCCCCTTCACCCTATTTTACTTTGAGCATTTTCTATTGCACAATATATAACATACAATTCTAGGACTCATTTACATCTTTATTTTCTCATACCAGAGAAAAGATGCGATATGTACCTATCTGTGACCTATTTATTTCACTTATGAGGATATTCTCAAGGTATGTCCATTTAAGTATAAATGATTCAAACTTATCATTTTTTATGGCAGAATAATAGTCCGTTCTGTAGAAGAACCACAGCTTTTTTATCCAGTCTCCAGTTGATGGACACTTGTGTTGTTTCCAAGATGTAGCAATCACAAATTGTGCTGCTATAAACATGAGTGCACATATGTCACTGTGATATGAGTCTTTTAATTCTTTTGTGTATATACCTAACAGGGCAATGACTGGGTCAAATGGGACCTCCAATCCTAGCTTTTTGAGGAATCTCCAAACTGATCTCCACAGGGGTTGTACGAGTCTATAGTCCTACCAACAGTGGAGAAGGGTTCCTTCTTCTCCGCAGCCTTGCCAACATTTACTGTTGGCTGATTCTGAAATGGCAGCCATTCTACGTGGAATGAGATGAAATCTCAATGTGGTTTTCAACTGCATCTCTCGAATGACTAATGATGTTGAGCATTTCTTCATATGCTTCTTAGCTGCTCTTACTTTTTCCTCTGAAAAATATCTGTTCATTTCAGATGCCCATTTTTGAATTGGGTCATTAAATTTGGGTGGGCTGATTTTTTTGAGCTCTTTATATATTCTACATAGTAGCCCTTTGTCTAAGGAACAGCTGGTCAAGATTTTTTCCCACATTGTTGCTTGCCTTCTTGCTCTGTTGGTTTCCTTTGCTGTGCGGAAGCTTTTTAAAAGAATGAGGTCCCATTTGTTGATTTCCTCAGCCAATTCCTGTGCTATAGAAGTTTTGTTCATGAAGTCTTTCCCTAAGCCATTGTCTTCAAGAGTTTTACCTAACCTGTTTTACAACAGGTTTAGAGTGTCTGTTTTAATATTTAGGTCTCTTATCCACTTTGATTTTAGCTTGATACATGGTGAAAGAGTTAGATTCAGTTTTAGTCTTTGGCAAGTTAAAGCCCATTTTTCCCAGCACCATTTGTTAAAGAGGCTATCTTTCCTACATTGAGGATTTTTGGCTCCTTTGTCAAAGATGAGGTGCCTGAGTGTATCTGGAGTAGTTTCTGGATCTTCTAGTCTACTCCATTGATCCTCAGGTCTGTTACTTTGCCAGTACGATGAAATTTTTATCATGGTGGCTTTACAGTATAGTTTCAGGTTGAGAGTTGTAACAACCCCCACCATGTCCCTGTTGCTTAGAATTGCTTTGGCTATTCTGGGTCTTTTGTGGTTCCAGATGAAAGTTTGGATTTTTTTCTCTAGATCTGTGAAATATGCTGTTGAGATTTCAATCAGGATTGCATTGAATGTGTAGAGTAGTTTTGGAAGTATAGTCATTTTGACAATATTGGTTCTTCCTACCCAGGAGCAAGGTATGTCTTTCCACTTTTTGATATCATGTTCTATATTCTTTTTCAGAGTGCTATAGTTTTCAGAGTAGAGGTCTTTCACCTCCTTTGTTAGATTGATTCCTAGATATTTTATTTTGGGGGGTGCTATTGTGAAAGGGACTGACTCTCCAATTTCTATCTCAGTGGGTCTACTGTTTGTGTATGCAAAGGCTATTGATTTTTGAACACTGACCTTGTAACCAGCTACACAGCTAAAATTGGTGATTAGTTCCAGCAGTTTTTTAATTGAGTTTTTAGGATCCTCTAGATAGAGTATCATGTCATCAGCAAATAATGACAATTTAACTTCTTCTTTTCCAATCTTTATTCCTTTTATTTATTTCTCTTGCCTAATTGCTATGGCTAACATTTCCAGAACTGTATTGAACAGAAGTGGTGAGAGAGGACATCCTTATCTTCTTCCTGATCTTAGGGTGAAAGGTTTCAATTTTTGACCATTTAGTATGATACTGGCTGAAGGTTTCTCGTACATAGCTTTTATTATTTTGAGATACAGACCATCTATTCCGATCTTCTGTAGGGTTTTGAACATAAATAGGTGTTATATTTTTTCAAACGCTTTTTCTGCATCAATTGAGATGACCATATGATTTTTGTCCTTAAGCCTGTTAATATGGTATATAACATTTATTGATTTATGTTTGTTGCACCATCTTTGCATCCCTGGGATGAATCCAACTTGGTCAGGGTGTATAATCTTTTTGATAATTCTCTGTATTCTGTTTGCCAGGATCTTATTGAGGATTTTGGCATCGATATTCATTAGAGATATTGGCCTGTAGTTCTGTTTTTTGTTTGGGTCTCTCTCTGCTTTTGGAATCAGGGTAATGATTGCTTCCAGGAATGAGCTAGGGAGTACTGCTTCTCTTTCTATTTCATTGAAGAGTTTCAGAAGTAGAGGCTCTAACTCCTCTTTAAAAGTTTTATAGAATTCAGTAGTAAAACCATGAGGTCCAGGGCTTTTCTTAGTTGGCAAGTTTTTAATTACATTTTCAATTTCATAGATTGTTATTGGGGTATTTAATATTTCTATATCTTCTTTATTCAGCTTTGGGAGTTTATATGTGTCTAGAAATCTATGTATTTCTTCTACACTTTCCATTTTATTGAAGTATAAATTTTCAAAGCAGGTGTTTATTATTCTCTGGACTTCCTCTGGGTCGGTAGTAATTTCTCCGTTCTCATTCCTAATAGAATAGATATGGGTCTTTTTCTTCCTTTATTTAATGAGGTTGGCTAAGGGTCTATCAATCTTGTTTATCCTCTCAAAGAACCAACTTTTCGATTCATTGATTTTTTTCAACCGTTCTCTTGGTTTCTATTGCATTAATTTCTGCCCTGATCCTTATAATTTCTTGCCTAGTGTGAGCTTTGGTTTGTTTTGCTCCTCTCTTTCTAGTCGTTTGAGGTTCAGCATTAAATTGTGTTTTTGAGCTTGCTCCATTTTCTGGTTGTACGCTTCACTGCTATGAATTTTCCTCGTAGAACTGCTTTCATTGTGTCCCATAAATTTCTATATGTTGTACTGGGGTTATCGTTTGGTTGTAAGAACTGCTCAATTTCTTCTCTAATTTCTTCTGTGACCCATTGGTTGGTCAGCAGAGTGTTGTTCAGTTTCCATGTGTTTGTGAAGATCCTGGGCTTTCCTTTGCTATTCAGCTCCAATTTCAGGGCACTATGGTCTGACAGTATACAAGGGATAACTTCAGTCCCTTTATATTTTCTTAAACCTGTTATATGAATGAGCACATGGTCTGTTTTGGAGAATGACCCATGAGCAGCTGAGAAGAATGTAAATTCTGACTTTGTGGGGTGAAATACTCTGTAGACATCTATTAAGTCCATTTGCTGAAGAGTCTGGTTGAGCTCAAGGATTTCCTTAGTGACTTTTTGTCCAGTTGGTCTGTCTCTTTGTGACAGTGGGGTATTGAGGTCCCCTACTATTATTGTATTGGAGTTTATCTGGTTTTTCAAGTCCATTAATGTTTGTTTTATATAGTTGGGTGCATTAGAATTTGGAACATAGAAATTTAAGATTGTTATTTATGTCTCTTGGATTTTTCCCTGAACTAAAAGATAGTGTCCATGTTTATTTCTCTTTATCAGTTTTGGGTTGAAGTCTATTCTGTCTGCAAATAAAATTGCCACTCCTGTTTTTTGCTGTTTCCATTTGCATGGGGTATTGTTTTCCATCCTTTTACTTTTAGTCCACGGGTTTCTTTCTGAATTAGGTGTGTTTCTTGTGTGCAGCAGATTTTAGGATCTTGTGTTTTGATCCACTCTGCCAGTCTGTATCTCTTAATTGGCATGTTGAGTCCATTGACATTAATGATTATGACTGATACAGGCAAGTTTAGTTCTGCCATGTTTTCCTGTTCTTGGCTGTTTATTCTACTTTTGCCCTTTCCCCATCAGTTTCCTGTTTGGTCCCATGGGCTGACTCAGTTAGGTCTCATGGATTTGTAACCTTCCTTATTTTTCTCCAAGATATTCTTTAAAATGTTTTGGAGCACAGGTTTCATATTTATGAAGTTTTTCAGGTGTTCTTTGTCATGGAAGTATCTTATTTCCCCATCAATTTTGAAGGATAGTTTTGCAGGATACATTAGTCTGGGTTGGAAGTTGTTTTCCTTTAGGGCTTGGACGACTTCACTCCAGGCTCTTCTTGCATTGAGTGTTTGAGTTGAGAAGTCCGTTGTGATGCTGACTGGCTTCCCTTGGAATATAACTGTTTTCTTTTCTCTGGCTGCTTTCAGTATTTCATTATTATTATTATTATTATTTTTGATATCTGAGACTTTTATAATTATATGCCTAGGTGTAGATTTTTTCATATCATGGACATGTGGCCTTCTGTATGCCTCATATATTTGTATGTCCAATTCTTTACCTTTTTCTGTGAAGTTTTCTGCCATTATCTCTGAATAGCTTTTTGATGTTTTTAGCATTGTCTCCTGCTTCCTCAGTGACTCCAATCAATCTTATGTTATTTTTTGAATCATCTAGGAGCTGTTGGATTGACTTTTCATTATTGTTTGCTTTTTTCCATAGATTATGCCTTTCCAGTTCATTGGTTGAGATCCTGTCTTCTAGGTCTGAAATTCAGTCATCTGCCAAATTCATTAAATTGAACAAGCTTTCATTTTCTTTCTTAATTTCCTGGACTTCTGCTTGTAGGTGTTTAAAAGATTCCATTGCTGTTGCTATCTTGGATTCTATCAACTCCATGATTTTCTCTTTAGCTTTATTAATCATCATGTTGACAGTGTCCAATATCTCTGCTTTCATCTCAGAGATCAGTTCTGATTTCCATTTTACTAGATCTGCTTTGGTTACCATTTCTGAGGATCCTGGAGACTGGCCTTTAAACTTCTCTATTTCCCTTCCCCCTGTGTTACCTTGAGGTGAGGATCTTTGTATCTGAGACTTTGAGTATTTCCTCATCTCTGGCCTGCCCCATTTTCTGGCGCTGTTTGTTGCAAGTCACTTTCCTCCTAATAGTTAGGAACCTTAAAATAGCAGTGTTTCCTGGGTTGTTCTTTGCAGCCTGTATTGGGACCTAAAGAAAAACTCCTAGTTCTGGCACATGATATGAGGCACTCAATCAATACAGACAGAATATCTTATCTTGTGTGTTTTAGAGGCAGGAAGGCTCTGGCTCCTGCACTGCTACAATGGCACTGCCTGAGTTTTCAATGGGCCCGCCTGCTCACCAATACAGAGTCTCTGGGATCACTTGTGCAGTTGGCCTGGAGGACAGTGAGCTGTAGATCCTGTGCAGCTGTAATGGTAGTGGCTGATGTTCCAACAGGCTCACCTACTCACCAATACAAGGTAACTCGATGTGTCTGAAGTTGACATGGAGAAAGTCAGACTCTGACCTGTTAACCTTAATCCCTGTGTGCTCTTCCGGCATGGGCCTGAAGGCCAGTAAGCTCCAACCCTGGTGCAGATTCAGTGGTGCAGTCACCATTTCCTGAGCTGCCCGCTGCTAAACTCAGTCCCTGGGTACTCTTCTGGAGTGGGCCTGGAGAGCAGTAAGCTCCAACCCTGGCACAGATTTGGTGGCACAGTCGCCATTTCCTGAGCTGCCCGCTGCTAACCTCAGTCCCTGGATGTTCTTCTAGCATAGGCCTGGAGGCCAGTAAGCTCCAACCTTGGCACAGATTCAGTGGTGCAGTCACCATTTCCCGAGCTACCAGCTGCTAACCTCAGTCCCTGGGCGTTCTTCTAGTGTGGGCCTGGAGGCCAGTCTGCCACTTTTGATAATCATAATTTCTCTCCTAATTATCAAGATTATAGATATTAAAGCAAAGAAGTAAAAATCCCTCAGGTTGTAGGAAACAGTGATATGACCACTTTGATATATTATTTTAAGAAATTTGCATATTCTCTAACTGTGTTAACTGAAAATGACTAGAAGCTGTGGAAAAATCGTAGTGCTTATTCCTTTTACCTTTCAAGGGTTGGTCTCTAAACAAATCACTTCCCACTAAAAGGGAGGGGGGAACCTTGAAAATTTGACTAATTTGAAGTCTAGTTCAAGATATGTATGAGAAGAGTTTTGTGCATCATACAATGCTGGAAATGAAGCTATAAAAATCTAAGTTGAATGATATCATAATTTTGCAGGATCTTTCAAAGATGAATAATGGTGCCATGTAAGTCACAAAAGTAGCAAATCGCTAAATTTGACTAAAAGCCAAGTATTAAAAGAGATGGGTTCATCAAAACTCTTTAACAAAAGAGAGAAATAAAACAGTACCATAGAAAGCAGCCATAAACTATCCTAATAAGTGATTATTTAAGCAAGATATAACCAACAATTATTGTCTTTCTAAGCATATATCTCAATTCATTATAAGAACTACTTTAATGGTTGAAAAAAAAATGTTTTTTTAGAGAGAATTCTAGGCACAAATCCTCTTTCATCAGGGTCTTGCACTGTTAGTGTTGCCTCAATGTCCTGAATCAATTTAAAATGTCTATCAGAACAAGAAATCACTTGGGGCCAAAGCTGGTGACCAGGTGCATGAAGACACCATAATGCACCCTGAGCCCATCTTTTGGTCAGGTGGCATTTAGCATAGGCATTTACATCTTTTATAAGACCTCCTAAAAGCATGCCAGAACTTCTAGAACTGCTTCAGAAAGTGATAGGAATATGGGATGAATATGTTGGAGGTGAGGGGGAGTGTTTTAACAGTGACTAGGGGTAAAGTATCTTTTCCTGTAATAGGTTTTAAACATGTACTATGAAGTTTGATCACATCTCACATCTTAACTACCTTCTATAATAACAAAATTTTGAAATAGATCTAACTCTTCATTTAATTTCCTTTCAAAATATATTTTCATGAAAAGATTTCCTGGAAAAGATAATATGGTTTATACTATGAAATATTACTGAGCCATAAATAGGAAGAAATGGATGAAAGTGAAGAATATTAGTTTAAGTGAAACAAACCAGACTCAGAAAGACACATATGAAGTCTGAAGCAATTGAAGAAAGAATAGGAAAATGGTTACCAGAGAACACCTTGTAGAGTGGAGAGATGTCAGTCAAACAGTGTGTTGCAATGTGTCTGTTATTCCAGAAGAAAATGTTTATATGCATATATTTAAATATTTTTTCTTGCTCATATATATATGTGTGTATATATATATATGTGTGTGTGTGTGTGTGTGTGTGTGTGTATATATATATATATATATATGTATAATTTTAACTCATCAGTGTCCTCTAAAAATATTTTATAGCTCCTTCACCCCACTACCACAAAAAACAAATTACTAAAAAGAATGGAAAATACTTAGAAACTAATATAACAAAGTATTCATGTTTTTTGATATTCTGTAACTCCAGGGATCCTGGAATTTATTTTCTCTCATTTGTTATAAATTTGGGTTTGTATTTTATTAATGCAAAAATTCTAGGAAGACAATGAATATAACTATGAAATTATATTTCACATTCATTTACTTTATTTTCCTAAGCCTAAAGGGACTGGGGTCAGCAAGGGAGCCTTGCTGTAGAAGCTATGAAATCTGGGACATGGAAAAGGGCAGCAGAGAGGAGATAGAGCTGAGGAGATGTCACCTTCCAGAGAGACATCAGCTTCCAGATGTTACTGGTGCTTTGCATAATGCAGAGCAAGTGGAAATCAGAGTCAGGAGAGTCTGTACTCCTGAGACTTCAGGCCACAGGAGGGCGAAGCAGGAGATAGGAAGATAGAAAAGGAATAATGATTGAAGATGAAGGAAGAGACAGTGGAGAAAAATCTTTATTCTACTTAAAACCTGATTCAGGTTTAGAATCAACTCAGGCAATGTAAATCCTAGAGGATTTTTTAGTATGGCTACTATTTTTCAAATTTCTGTAGTATGAAATTACCCATTGCATCATGTAGAATTAATTATTTATGTCACAATTTAACAATATTGGATCACTACTTTGTATTTCAAGCTCATCCTTATTCTCAGTATGCACTGCTTCTCCCTGATTCATAAGAGTTTAGCAGGATGCTTGCCAGTTTTTAATAGCAGTAGGCACTTGAATAACAAACTATCTGAAGTTAACATAATTGATGTTTTAAATAGAGTTTATAATTTGTAGCATTCTCCAGTCAATGTATCCATAAAATTGTGCACAATAATTTTTTAAAAAATATGTCATGATGCTGGAGTAATTTATAAACAAGCATACAGAGACAAGAGAGGATTGGTAACTATGTTTGGAAAAATTGTATGGACTCAAGTTATGGTATTTCTTTTAATTTCAAAACTATAGAAAGACAAGGAGAAAACAATAAATTGAGCAAGACCTTGTCTACATTATGGTCTCATTCAATTTCCAAGCTAAGCTGCTTAAATTAATGCAAACTACATTATAGTCAAATTGAATCTTTATTTTATCCAAATATTAACACACTGTTCGTAATATTAAAGAAAATTGAACCAGATCATGTAAACAGACAAAAAAGACTTCATTCGAGACTGTTACAATAGAACAGAGACTTTTTGCAATATAGATTGAAAGAGTGGATCCAACTTCTCTGAAACAAAAAATGGAAGTGAAAAACGTTCTGAAGAATTTAGGGCATTGGGAGGTTTATCAGTATGATTTTCAAACTGTTAATGCTGATAATACTTAGGTTTCTGTCCTGTCTTTCTTTTCCTTCCTTTTTCCTCTGTCCCTTCTTACTTTTGTATCTTCTTTTCTGTGTTTCTTCATTTTTCTTTTTTCTTCGTTTTTTATTGAGTTTATTCTTACATTTTATGTATACATTAGGACCACATTCAACACTGAGGATTTGTACCTGTACGTGATATATCTTGATTCTCGGTTTTTCTTTTCCCCTCCTCTCCCTACCTCCCTACTCTTATATACATAAGCTTTGTTTTTGTTTTGGGGGCTTTTTTGGCTTTTAGCACCCAATTTTTCTTTCTCTTCTTTACTTTTCCCTACGCTGTTTCCTTTTTCCCTTTGAATATTTTCTTCCTATTTCACAATACCTACCATACATTCTGGACCACATTAGAAATATTTTTGTAGTACATGAAGTTCATGTTCTTCTTGGGGATAGGTGCATGTATATAACAACATATTATTTTTTTAAATCCTCTTCTACTCACTGCTCATCAGAGAAAAATCCTAGAAATGGGAAAAACACACTCCTGGTCTGTAGAAGTCCACTTTCTATAGTAAATGTTCTAAGAAGAAAGGTCATATAGTGAGGGAAAACACCTGCATAACTAATTAGCATAAGAGAAATGTTAAGGAATGTCACCTTGTTCAACTATATCAATATTCAAAATAATCATAGGATTGGAAATAAATGATATACTTTCTACATTGTACCCTTGAGATATTTATGAATAAATAACATATAAGTGTTGCAAAATTAACCTTGTGTTTAAGCGCTAGGGGCACTGGTACATTTTACATTTTGTTTTACTTCAGAGAAGAATTCGTCCACAAAATCAAAGCTTTCAGGTCATGGAAAATGTTTTAACCACTCTGTCTGAGGGTGAATAGCAGTCAGTCTGTTATCATAGATGATTTAGGGGCAATGAGCTGCACAACAGTTGAAAAAAGTAGCATGATCTGCTAACTAGACAAGAGACTTATATTCCAGCAATGCATTGTGGGAGGGTCTGTGTGACTATAAATCATAAACTAAGGCATAGATAATCACTCTGCATGAGAAAATATTCTTTCAGGCAACTCAGTGAAAAGAAAATCTACAAGGAAATTCTCCTCTTTTTTTTTTTCTGATTGAAATGCACTTTACATTCAAAAGGGCTTTTGCTTTTCATGCTTTGAAACTTTATATGCACACTGCTTCTGAACTGATTAGTTTTTCTAAGCTGAGTAAAAACACATGCAGGATTTTATTTTTGTAGAATTTTTAAGAAAATAGGTTTCTAGAATCCCTTGGAAAAGATAAGCAGCAAAAAATGAGTGTTGTTTTTGGACAAAGAAAGAGCGAACAGTAAGACTATCCTTGCTTAGATACAACAAAAGTGCTAGAATTGAAGGCATGTGAATACATTTGCTTTTACAAATAAGAAAATGCCTATATAGATACAGAAAGAATGTTTGCAGGCATCAGAGGAGATCCAAAAGAGAAAATCAACTAAGGATTATGATAAAAAGTTGTAGAAATGGCAAAGTATTTTCTGTGAATCCTGGAGTTCAGTCCATATTTCTGCGGAAAGAAGACAATTCCTATTATTGGTACCAGCCTCTAGCTATTCCCTTCTATTATTTTTAGTTTTGTATCTATTCGTGGTGCAGCTCATAACAAAAACATTAATCTGAGAGGCTGGTGCACAAGAACTGCAAGTCTGAGTGTAGCCTGGGGAACTGTAGAGACCTAGTGGACCCTGTCACTAAATAAAAAGGGCTCCAGATAGGGAGCATAGAGGAGTCAACCCCCAGTACCAGGGAACATAAATTATAGTTCTTTTTATAGGAAGTCATAAATGTTAAAGTTGCTTCTATTGTGTGTGTGTGTGTGTGTGAGAGTGTGTGTGTGTGTGTGTGTGTGTGTGAGTGTGTGTGTGTGTGAGTGTGTGTGTGTGCATTTGTGTGCATGTCCATGGCTTTTCCATCGAATCCTTTACCTGCTATTAAATTTTAAATGGTTCAAAGTGAATATCTTTGAAGTCTGGCCCCACATCCCTCTTCTTGTCTTACTCCACACTCTCCCAATTCAATTGCATTTATAACTTTGGTTTATTTACCACATAAACTCGCAGACTTTTATCTAATCCAAGCTTGTTCTCTAAACTCCTAAGGAAATACCAGGGGTTCACTGCCATACTTCGCTCGGAGGCCTGAGAAGCACCGCCACACACCTGAAACTCAATTACAGTGAAGTGACAGCCTGTGGCTTGTGCCGCCAATCAGAGTCGTGGCAGGCAGCACCCTGTTCACTTCCCCTTTGCTCCCCATTCCCCATGTCCATCGCTTTCCTGTGACATGATATTGTTACATCTCAACTGCCTTTCAAATCCTCCCACTTTGATGCATTTGTTATGTAACCACTCCTCCCTTATCTGCCCTCAGTGAACTTGGGTATGACTACAACATCGAGGACTACATCTCCTTCTTCTTTGCCCTTTCCTATCCCCCTAGGCTTTCATATGGAAGAGCCATCTAAATGTACTCTGTTAACCCAGTTCCTGTATTTGAATTGTGAAATGATTTTCCTTTGCTTTTTAGAATAAAACAATTCCTTTACAGAATTTACAAACTTCCACATTAGCTGCTGCCATTTGTCTTCACAACAATTCTTCATTTGAGGGGCCTCTGAGCTCTCAGAATCCACACTGGCTTCCTTTCCCCTCCACTGCTTCACTGAGCGGCTGCCGGTTATACTTCCATCTTGAGATTTATTCTCACCGCTCCCTTTGCTGGAAGGTTTTTCTCCCCTGGGGATCCATGCACAATCTGATTTCAGCTCTTTGCTCAAATTTCTCTTCCTTACTGAGATTTTCCCTGCCCGTTCTATTTAAAAATATAGCCCTTTACTCTTAACATCTACACTCTGAACTCTGCCTTCTATTCTTCTTTACAATTTATCTCCATAGTCCTTATCTTGTTGCATACTATCTATGTATTTTACTTCTTTTCTTCACTGGCCCATGAGAGTGTCCACTTCCTCTCCGGAGAAATTTTGTTCTTTGTACTAATAGTCTAGAACTGAAAGAGAACCAGGATATCATTCTAGATATTCCTCACTTACTACAACAGGTTTGCTCCAAATTCTTTTCCTACTTGATCTGTGCTATGTCCAAGCAGCTGACCTTGACAGATTGCTTATCAGAAAGCCCTCATCTTATGGATTCCCATTGTCAAAATTTGTGGATACAAAATACTTTCAGGGGATCAGTGTGGAAAGGGGATTCATGTTGAATTTTACTCCCCTTATACCTCCCCAGGAGTGGCTGTTTTGTCTACTTAACACCACAAAGGTCCTATAACACTTCACTTGCAAAGAGTACAGAAGTCTCCAGATTTCCAAGTGGTCATTCTCTTCCACTGATTCCTCCAACCCTTCCTAAGCCCTGTACAACTGGTGTTCTGCATGCATAGAGAGTGTCTGTTTCCTTGGACTCACACAATCACAGAGAGAAGATATATGAAGAAACTGCATTCAGACTGAGTAAGTATGCATATTTACTTTTCTGGTTATTATACTAAAACAACACAGTGTAACAATGAATTGAAATTGGATGTATATTGTGTTAAATATGACAAGTTTGGTAAAGATGGTTGGAGTATGTAGGAAGAGCGGTTGTACACCTGTACCACTTATTTAATAGAAGACATGTAAACACTCATAATTTTGGTATCCTCCTGGATATTCCCCGTGGACTGCAGAGGGACAGCTGTAGTTTGTCTTTAATAACATGCTCTTAATTATCCAATTGAAAATAATGTTAATCAGCTTTTTGCTATATAAATTGGGTGTATCAAAAAGTCTATTTCTTAGATTCTTATAAGTACTCATTAAATGGTCAAAATTTATTTTCAATATTAATATATTTATAAAGTCTCAAATGGGACCTTTATGTCATATCATGTCTTAGCAAATCTCATAGCTCATAAATACAACATTTTATTAAATCCACCTGTGTTATCAGTTTGAACTCTTTTATCAGTACTAGGAAAGAGTGCAGTAATAAGGTCGTTAAGAAGAGAGATTTTATGACTATCTTATGGTCCTTTTGTAAAATTCAAGTGCATCCTCAAAAATTGCTGCAGTAGCAGAAATGCATTTATTTTGTTTAATATCAACTTGGTGACTCCTTTGTGTACAATACTGTGATTCAGATGCAGCTCAGTGTATGATGCAAGCAAAGCAAAGATAAATCATAGAACAAGGCTTCTAAAAATAGTCTGTGATTACCACTCAGTTCCTGTAGTTACAGGCTGCCATAGTAAATGGCTCACTGCTACTTAATTCTGACGACTGCCACAAAACCAAAATGACTAAATATAAAGCCAGGCATGTTCAGGGATTAATCTAAGGATGGGCTTTAAGTGGTGTGCTGTTCTAATTAATATTTGTGCACAAAATTTTTGAAGGCTGCTGTTAATCACAATTCAAATCACATTGAATTATCTGTTGGTAAAGAAACCAGTATTACAGTCTTCCTCTTAAGTTCACACCAGAGTGTAATGCAGTCTCAATGACGATCATTGGGGATCCCAGGAGATCTTGGATGAGCTAGTGCTGAATCACTGGGAAAAGAATTATGACATCCTCGCTCAAGGACCTGTAAGGTCTCTGTTGCCTAAAAGATAAAATTCAAATGAGAAATAACCATACCTTTTGATCAAGCTATAAGCTCAGAAAATTAAAATTTTATTTCTATAATTAAAGATGTAATTTACTGCATACCATGATTATAACAAACTATGTAATAAGTTATTTAATTTGGCAATTTAGTCTAGAAATTTATTAAGAATATTTATTCCTGATATTAAATAAATCTGACCCTGTTAAACTTCAAATGTGCTCTGGAACATTAGAAGATGTATCAGATAAATCTACATGTTCTCAGTCTATTTTTTTCTCATTCACACCCACTTTACCATCGCTATGAAAGGTGGAAAGGCTAACATATTTCATGAATATCTTTAATTCAAATTCTTCTGTGTCAACTACTTTGACATTTGTCT
>PVIR01018005.1:0-34020 GCA_004026965.1 Petromus typicus
ACTTCACGCCTCCCTGCAGTCTCGTCCCTGCTTTCTCATTAACATCCTCCACATGGCTTTGCTTAAGTCTCATGCACTCTCTAGAGTGCAAAAGAGGAAATTTCTTCACTCTTGACCGTTTTTCACTGAACATCAAGTCAACCCATAAAATGGAAGTTAAGCAAACAGACACAGGGTTGAATTTCCAGGGCACCCGAAGTCAGGCACACAATCAAACTCGACTGCTGCAACTTCTAAATTCTTACATCAGACCAGCCACAGCGACACAGAGCTCTCACAGATGCCAGATAAGAACTGATAATTGTGTTTGTTGTTGTGCACAAAGTTCTTGTGTCTATTCCACAAGTACAAAAAGGAATAAGGTGGAAGAATAAATGACCCACGTGAGTGTCAGAACACTGAAAGTCGGCAGGAGATTAAAATTCACAATAAAAAAATCAACTAAAATAAAATAAAATTTACAATAGAAAAAAAACTTTTCAAGAAAACAAAGCAAAGACCAAAACAATGATATAGAAACTGTGACTAATGTGCTCACAGTTACATCATCAGTGTGTAGAAAGGCAATCAACACAATTTCGGAGATTTACATAATTTAGGAGACATATGAGTAGATAATGCGTTAACAATTCCCTTTGGGTAAAAAGAATGTATTTGTGAATCAAAGGAGAACACTTAAGAATTTAAAGAAAGAAACTCAATCCTATAGCAATTTCTCTGATATTTCCATCAATAAGACGCCAGCAGTGCAGAAGGTGTGGAGGTGACCAGATCTTACCCACCTGCTTCTCTTTGAGAATCACTCTTCCCAATAGCTGATCTTCCAGACCTTTAATGGTGACAGTGAAGTCAATGATGGAGGTCCGAGCACTGACTTCCGGCGTATAGGCTGGGTTGGGCAATTTGGTAGTGATGTAGAGTTTGAAGCCATCCATCACGTCCACTTCTTTGTCACCAACTTTCACCTTTTCCATAAAAAGAAAGTTCAAGTAATAAAACATCTGACCATGTCCTTCTGTAGAGGGTCAGGCATTTTTTAAGTGATTTTTCAAATAAAGATTAATTTACCTACTGAAAAATAGTTATTCACAGGGCTTTAAACAATTAACAATGTTGATTATGATCATAATGTATATATAAAATGTACAAATAGAATCAATTTTTTTAAAAGCACTAGGACAGAAGGAGAGAATGGGAGGGAGAAAGGGAGGGAGGGATTTTTTCCAGGGACAAACAGAGCAAGTTCCCAGGAAAATCCTTAAACTGGCTTAAGAAGGCAGGGAAGGGCAGCCGGTGTGTGATTTAACTGGTCAGGAGAGTGAGATGGGGTGGGGGCTGCCATCCACAGCCACCGAAAGGGCTTTCTGAGGGCACCAGGTTTTTGCCTCAGCTTTCCCAGAAAAGAAAGAAATAGGACAGGAGATAGGGGCATGGATGGAAGGGCTTAAAATCTAACAGTAATAAAATATCAACATGTCCATAACAAAAGTAAAATAGATATAGCTAAAACAATTGTTCTGGAACAGTTTAATCCCAACTCTGGAAGGACAGAAAAGTACCTCTCACCAATGACGCTACTTTCAGTTTCTGCCCAGGGAGGAGCCCATCCATGCCACGTCTACCTGGCCTCGCATACGTTCCTCATACTATTGTCAACAGGTCTAACCTACCTTTAAGGTAGATCCAGTTTTAATGAAGTTTCTTTCCAAAACATTATCTAGAGCTGGATCCAGTTCTTCCCCAACATCTTCAATAAGCAAGGGTCTTCCGAGAGAAAGGCTGTCCTCCAGGTGGTTTCTGAAGTACTTGTGATTTAGAGACGTGATCTAAAGCCAGGGTTGAAGGGTTACTCCTGACCCAACACACACTGTTGTCACTTGATGCAACACACAGCAACAAGCAGTGTCATCCTGTACTTAAAATATCCTAGCTCAGCAGGCTGATCCACAGATGCTTAGACATCATGGGTTTGGAAACCATATGTGGTAAAATCATACAGAAAATTTAAATTGTTTCCATATTTTCTTTATAAAGCTTCCCTTCTACAGGGAAGCATGACTTTCCTCGCCCCAACATCTTTGTAAAAAATAACAGAATAAATATCCTCGTAAATACTGCAGAAGTGTTATCATATAGCTCTGTCCTTCTTTATTCATCAAAAAGAAACTTCAACTTTAACAGAAAAGTCTAAAGTCATTTTTAAAATGCCATCAGTAGAGATGAACACCAATGCAAATAATATTTTTTTAGAAGATTTCATTATTAGAATTCAGCTTGAACCTGCTATTTTTCTATGTAGAATGATCAATATTATGTAATGTTTTCAAATTTTTTTTATTCTTGGACTTTTAGCAATCTGGAACAATAAAATTTGACCAGTACTGTAAAGGTAATCAAACCAAATTACCTGGAGTTCATTTTGGCTTTCTTTATTTTTAATCCAAATCTTGCCTTGAGTCTGTGGATCAATGAGCAAAGGGTAGCGAGATGCCTTTGTGACGATGATCCCATTCTGAACAGACAGGTCATCACTGGGCAGACCTTGGAGGTTCCACTCACTAATAGTAGGAGCATCAATCAGCATCTCACTGAGACTGAAATTGTTTCCAAATGGGATTTTCCGGGCTTTCATCTCCTTTTTCCAATCATTTAATAACAGATCTCGAAACTCTTGATTAAATGGACCAGAATAAGACAGAAAAGCTGTAGCCAACAATACATCCCCTAAAATAGAAAACAAAGACCACCAACATACTGAAATCATCTTTGTAATTGTACAGCATATCAAACTTGTAAAAATTAAGAAGACATACAATCTTTTAAAATTAAATTGTACAGATCACACTGTAAACACAAACGCTTTGGTGCACAAGCAGGAGTTTAGTGTCTTGATGAACAGGGCCAGACAGCCTACTGAGCGATCGCTGCTGGAAGCAAGCATCGGACTGTTGTGACTTTCCTGCAAGGCAGTGGATGATCTGAGTTTATGAGCTCTGACACCTCTGAAGACAGAGCCTTCATTCAGAGTGGCCTGGATCAATATTTCCACAGGCTCATGGGAGAACTGGAAAGTGACCCGATAACAGCATGTGTAAAGGTCATTAACCCATCTAATCAGCACAGCAAATAAGCCAGACTATTATCTATCTTTCTGACATAACTGGAGACAGAGATCAGAAATAATTGAGTATTGTTGGGTTAAAGCTCAAGCTTGCTTAGTCCCTGTTATAATCAATACAACCTCATAGAAGACATGAGTATGATCAAAATATATTGTTTGTAGACCCTCCCCCACCCCCTCAAACTGTAAAACTGTTGGACAGAGTAGAACAAGGAGGGCGAAAATAATCAAGTATGTTGTATTCACTTATGAATCGGACAGACTAAAAACCATCGCTCAGTGTAACCAATATTCACAATTCTTAAAAATGTGAAAAAAAATGAATCTACAGACCTACTAGCCTTTTGGTTTGTGCAGCAAACTCTTTGCTTTGTTCAGTCCATCTTTCTTTCTCCCCTGCCAAGCCACTGATGAGTGTCGAGGCTGTCTGCATTTTATGTCTGCACCGCTCCGCATCCTCAAGCAAGGCCTTGAAAAGGTCAGAATCAGAAAAGCTTTTATTAAGATAAATAGATCCTTGACTCCAAAAATGTAACTTTAAAATATGTGTCATCTGCTTTCTGGGGCATGTGAGCCCTTTTCCGGAAGGAAAAATAAAAAAGCCTAAGATCCCATTCTGTGTGTCCTGTCTCTTGTGTACTGCCCAAAGAACATGGGGGACTCCTCCCTGCAGTGCCAAATGCTCAGATCCCAGCAGGGGCTACTGACTGACAGATGATGAACATCTGTATCAACTATAATTTCCCTTTAAGAAAAATAGGAACAGAGCACAGTAGAAAGTAAAGAAATGCATATCCTTAATCAGAAACAGCTCTCATGCTAAAGTTCTAGAGTCATTATTGATTTATCCAGCTCTATACCTCCTTTTATTGTAGAATTTAGATCATCATCAGATTCCAGTATCTTAAAGCTCCTGCACAAATTTCAGCCAAGCTCAAATTGTAGATCTTCGCCTGCTGCTCCTCCTGACAGTAAAAGGCCCGCCCAGGCCTCCACCTTGGGCTCCTGCTTCGTGTGTGTGTGTGTGTGTGTGTGTGTGTGTGTGTGTGTGTGTGTGTGTGTGTTGTGATGGGCAACAAACCCAAAACCTCAAGCAAGCTGAGCATCTTCTCAGAGCTATACCCCCAGCCCAAGGGCTTAGACTTAAAAACAAATATTGTTATTTCTCTATGTTTGAGAGACAACCGTTCATCCTATTTGTAGCACTTATGAAATAAAGTGAAGATGGACTAGGACTTAGCTAGATGACTAGTCATGAGATGCTACCAACAAATATAAAAATTTTAGGACATATTTTCATGATTTTAGTTGGTATATATGTAATTTCTAGCAATAAAGAATTAGTTAAATTACTATAGCACAGAGGAATGCTCCAAAGTGACTAGAATTATCTTGTAAATATTTTACAACCAAGAAAGTCAATCACAATATTTTATTAATATTGAAGACTCAATTTATAAAAAATCATCACTGAATTACCTGTTGAATATTCTGTAAATAAGAGAATCTGTTCAGATACAAAATGACAAAAACCAAAATATTATTGGTATTACTCTGTATGGCTATTTAAGTTCATTTTGTAAACATGTACTGCTTTTGTAACAGCACACTGAGGTGTTCTTCAAAATTGAAATATGGCCACTTTGTCCTAGTCTATCTTGTGGAGTTTTTTCTCTAACTTTATGGCATCCGTTTGAAAATAAAATCCAAACTGAGAAGCCAAACCCTTACCTAGATCTTTCATATGTATTTGTTTCCCTGTGCAAGGAAAGATGCCTGCTTCAAAGTGTGGTTCCACATCATTCCTTAGAAACACATTTCTATTTAACAGAAACTTTTAAAGCGATTTTTTCTTTCCAAATTCTCACTTCTATCCAGTCAAATAAGAAAATGGCCAAGAATTTCTTTCATTGTGGATTAGATTCTAGAAGCCTGTGTTCTGTCGGGGATGGGATATGTAGAAAGGGAGAGGTATAAAAGAGTGCACAAGAGGAGAAAGTAGATCACCCCACGGAACCCAAGGGTGTGAGTGCAAAACTCGCTGGGCTGCAGGGCAGGCTCCTTGTCACTCCGCTGCCCAGTGACGCAGCTCATCTCCAGGAGGCCAGGGAGCCTGAGCCCAAGCAAAAGCATCGTGTGAAGAGTCCCAGGAACACAGACTCTTTCAAAGACTACATGGGCCTGGACCCCAATGAGCAGGACACTGGAGCTCTTCCTGGGGACACATCAGCTCCCTGGACTCCCTGGAAGCCTTACAGAGAGGACAAATGACAAAAATGATGAAGATCAAGCTCACAGGCTGGCAGAAGGCCAGCTCATAGTCAGATTTTTTTTAATTAAAGATATATGACATGTATTAAGATTCAGAAGTTGAAGTCCGAGCCACGTTTTTACAGTAGCAGCTCCTGTGTGTACTTACTACTTAAATAACAAACAGGAGATGGTCAAAAGTAACAACAAAAAAGTTTGTTGAATTTATGCAAAATGTTAAAATATAAGCATAAGATAGTATGTGTGACTGCATTCAATTATGCCTCTTGATTCAAATGAATGTCTAAAATGCTAGAAATCAATACTTCATCCTAATAGTTTTTCTTTTGTTCATTTTGTTTTTTATTTTGAGATAGGGTCTTGCTTTGTAGTTCAGGCTGGCCCCGAGCGCAGCCTACAACCCACATCACAGCAATCCTCCTGCCTCTGCCTCCCGAGTGCTGGGATTATAGGCGTGAGCCACCATGCCTGGCACTGTGGTATGTGGTACTGGTTGCTGCTGAGTGTATTGTATGTGGTTGCCAGGGAATCGAACTTGGGCCCTTGTGCTTGCAAGACAGGCGCCAGAACCACTGAGCTAACTCTCCAGCCCCATCCTAAGAGTTTCTCAAGTAGACTCTCAAGTTGCAGTGTGAATTTTCTCCTTCAATAACTGGATTCTATGGGGCATAAACATAAATCTATACAGGTGTTACATAATTACTTCTCCAAATGTTAGAGAAGCTTCTGTTTCTCTTTCAAGTGGAGTAATCTTTAGGGAAAATGTGCATTCTAGATGTGGTGAGTCGGACAAAATACAGTGTAGGAATCTCAGTCTGGACAAATGAAAGCTGAGAAGGGATGGAGAGAAATTCTGTGACATTGCAAGGGAAGAGTGGTTTTTGTCTCTGATTTACTACATACAGAATTAATCAGAGGCAGATATAGTTTTTAGGGAGCCAGAAGTTCATATAATGTGGGAAATATGTTAAGAAAAATTATTGGAGTGTATCTTCAAATTTACAAAACACAAATATATGTGATTAGGATAAGAAAATAATATCATCAAAAAAGTCCTGATGACTTAAACGTTCTGTGCTTTTCCTCTGAGGTCTCTGTAGGCATTAACACTAAAAGATAAATGTTTAATGGTCACAATTCATCTTCCCTGTCCTATAAAACAATCTATTATTCTCAAGCACTCATAGGCACATAAGCAAGGAACCCTGAAGATGAAACTATATTAACTATCTGTAAGATCTGCTTTGATTACTAAAAGAAAGAAGAACCCAAACAAACTACAATTGCTTTAAACAAAGGTCAAAAAATGTATGAACCTCAATGTTGAATGCAATAATGATGTGTATTCATTATGTACCAATAAAAATTTAAATTAAAAAAAAAGTATGAACCTAGATTCTGAAAGGTGGCAAATTAGCTGCGAAATGTACATCGGTTGTGAAAACTGTAAATGGTCACTGTGGTCTGTTGTTTTGATCCAGCAGAGAGGCCTGGTGTAATACAAGAAGACCAAGATCAACAACACTCTCTGGCCCTGACCAGCCCTGTGGCCAGCACCCATTCTCTTGACCTCACTAGATCTTGGTTCTTCTCTGTAAAATAGTAGTAAATATACTCACTCTGCTGACTTTGCAAATTTGTTTCAAACATTAAATGAGATCAGGTAGAAAAGTCTGATTTATAACCTGACATTACTATTACCATCAACACGGGCTGACTGCCATCTTGGAAGACTGTCCTGACATCTTGACAAAGCCCTAGCTGTCTGTTTGCAACAAAGTCCAAAACACGATGAGGGATTACAGACTGTGTATATATTCTTTATAAATGAAGTGAATGAATACTTATGGAAACCAAAGCCCTGGAGAGAGGAAATAGAATAGGAGTGAGGCTTTACAAGAAGCTGCGTAGGTATGTGACAGTCACTGTTGTGCCAAAGGATGGTTACCTGCTTCTCCACCATGGCCTGTTCATACTCAGCCTGCACCACGTCAAGCTCCACTTGCTTTGCGTCCAGCTCTGCCTGGGCTTTCTGCAGATCCTGCATGGCCAGGACATGACGGTTCTCCTGCACCACCAAGTTGGCCTGTGTAGGGCACACACAGAGGGAAGGGAAGGGCAGGGGACTTCCCAGCAGCCTCCCATCAGAGACTGAGAGCATGGCCCTGTCACCTGTGTACACCTCTCCTTCGTTCCACCCCTAGAGTCTTCAAATTGTACTAAGAGCAAGTGTGAATGTGAACTTGACCTGCATTCATAAGAAGAAAATTCTACGTCATCAGAACAGGGATCAGCAAATGTGTTCGGTAAAGCACCAGATAATAAATATTTCAGGTTTATCCCAAGAGGTAAATTCAAAGCTATTAAGTACTTAAGTAAAAACCATTTTAAAATGTAAAAATAGAATGCTTAAATCATTTTAAAAAGTAAAACCCATTTTTATTCAATCAACAAACAAATATAGAGCTAGACCTACATCATGGGCCATAGTTTTCATATCTCAGATCAGAACTTATAATACTAAATATATAGAGACAAGTTGCAGAACACTAATATTAAGTGCAGTAAAAATAGAAAAAAATTAATTTAGGTAATCCCAGAATTATAATTCTTATACATTGGATTGAGGATTTTTCAACTTTATGATGGTGTGAAAACAATACATATTCATCCACTAAAAATCGTACTTTGAATTTTGAATTCTGACCTTTTCTTGTTTAGGAATATGCAGTGTAACACTCTTGCAAGGAGATGGGCAGCAGCAGTGAAGCTTAGCTCTAAGTCAGCTGCATGCTCACAAAGCCCCGGATACCCTCCAGGGTACTGCGGTGTTCATCTGACTTACAGTATACACTTAATGTACAAAAAACCCATTAAGTCATGAATCATAGTCAAACCATCTTTAATTCTAAAAAAGAATCAAAAGACAACATCTAAAACTAACGTTAGCAAAAAAGGTAGAGGAAACAATCCATGTTTATTGGAAATTAGGTCATTTAAAATGGTTTTTGAAATCACACTTCTCACAATTCTAAAAAAGGTTAAAATTGACTTAAGTGGGTTGATTCACTATTAAAAGGCATATTCTTCCTTAGGCTTTGGAAGCTAAGAACGTTTCTTTAACATTTTTTAGACATGTCTCTATTTTAGAATTTCACGCTCCCAATTTTTGCAGAATATGTTTTTCAAGGAAATTTCTGAATTCTGTAAGTGGTGAAAAATAGTAACAGACAACAACATGGCTTAAACATTATAGTTTAAGAAGAACTGGAAGAATTGGTTTAAGAGAGGGAGTAATTCTTCGCTTCAGTGAGAGTCTGGTGGATCTAGTAAATCCACAGTCACACTATCTTCCTAACTAGGCACCATGAAGTTAGATAATTCCAACCCAGGATCTGATTGTAGAATTTCATCACACACCAACTTACACACCTCCAAAGAGAAGGTTTTCCCAACACAGACAATAGTAGTCAGAATCCTAAGTAATTTATTCCTCCACATACAATGGAGGTGCTATACATGAAATAGGCAGTGCCCTACCCATGACAGCCAGATCCCAGACAAAGGACACAGTAAGAGATACAACAGCATCAAAGGAGCACTCCAAAAACAACTTGAGAATATCCTAGCCTGAGACATTGAAGCCAACACAGCCAAAAATTAAGATGGAATCACTACAGCAAGAAAGGGAAGTAGTTAAACAAGAGTAACAGCAAAAACAAAAGAGGAAAAATAAGAGTCAGTGACAAAAAAAAGGGATCAATGACAGGAATGATCACTACTGTTCAGTAATAGCTCTCAATGTAAATCTGAATCTCCATTCAACAGACACAGATTGGCAGATTGTTAAAGAAACAACAAACAAACAAAAACCAGAATCCAATCATCTGTTGCATTCAAGAACCTCATCTAACCCAAAAAGAAATTCATTGACTAAGATCAAAAGATGGAAAATCATATTCTGAGTACCAGAACCCTGAAAGCAAGCAGGCATCGTGATTTTGTTCTTAGGGAAAATAAGATTCAAACTAAAACTGATCCACATCACTAGCCATTAAAGAATGCAAATTTAAGCACTGAGATTTCACCTTACTCAAGATAAAACAGCAATCTCCTAGAAATCAAATAATAACAAATCATGGTGAGGCTGTAGTGGGAAAGAAAGTCCCCTGCATTGTTGGTGGGTATTGTGGCTTGCATCTCAATGTTCCCTATAGTCTTGTGTGGTCTTTTCTGAAGGTAGACAAATCTGGAGTGTGTGATGCTACAATAAAGAGTCAGTGATTTTGAAACCACATCATGTAAGTGATTACTCAGCGCGGCCCTAATCCCAGGAGCCTGAATAAGATAAAAGAAGCAGAAAGGCATCATTAAGGTCCATTGTTTGCACAATGTGGTTTCTGCTCTGCAATGCCTGTTTGCCATCTACTGTGCATTGGGACCAGCCAATTGGGGACTGAAACCTCTACAAACTGTGAGCTAAATAAACTCTTTCCCCAATAATCTTGAGTGTTGAGTATTTTGTCTCAGAAACAAGAAAAGTAACTAACACAGTAGGAATGTAAATGAGTATACCCACTGTAGAAATCAGCATGTCAATTCCTCAAAAAACTAACAATAGAAATTACATTCAACTAGCTATTCTCCTACAAAGTATCTTCCAAAAAGACTTAAATATATTGTATTATAGTTACACATGCACACTAATGTTTATTTTAGAACAACTCATAGTATCCAAATCTTGCAAGCAGCCTTATGATTAATGAAAATATAGTTTGTATGCACATTGGAATACTAATCACCTACAAAGGATGAATCCAAACCTTCTGCAGGAAATGGATGTACTTGAAAATCTTAAATTAAATAAATCAGACACACACGCTTTAATAATGTGTGATTTCGGGCCGGGGATTTAGCTCAGTGGTTCCAGCACTTGTCTTGCAAGCGCAAGGACCCCGGTTCGAGCCCCGGAAACCACATACCACACTGGGCGTGGAGACTCACCTCAGCAGCAACCAGTACCACATACCACAGCGCCGGGCATGGTGGCTCACGCCTGTCATCCCAGCACTCGGGAGGCAGAGGTAGGAGGATTGCTGTGATGTGAGTTTGAGGCTGAGCTCAAGGCCAACCTGAACCACAAAGTGAGACCGTGTCTCAAAAAACATAAAAATAAAAAATAAAAATAAAAATAATGTGCGATTTCTGTCACATAAGAAATACAAAGGGTAAATAAAATGCAAAATAAAGGATAGATGAAAAGAAACAAGGAAACAGATCTACTATGAATGGGAAGACAAGATAATGCAAGAGGGAAGGAAAGGGGCTGTAAAAAACAATTAAGCTGTGTCATACCCATGTACCAAACACCCACAAAATGAAAGTCATCATTATACATTGAAAACATGTACTAGCAAATAATAAAGAAGATAGGCAAAAATTGATAGAGAAAGAATTTTCCACAACAAAAAGAACCATAATGAATTCAAGACCACCAAACCAGCACTCAAGAAAGTTCTCAAGGATATCCTAGATGGAGACAGTGAAGCAAAAAGTACCAAAGTCTAATTATATGGGTGGAAAGGTAAGGTCTGCAGTTAAGCAGAAAGAAGAAAAATGGAATCAGCTAAAGGAAAATAATGCAAAAAACAGAAGTAAGTCAATAGTCTTCTATAATAACTCATTGTGAATGCTCTCAATTCTCCAAACAAAAGACACAGATTGGCAGAAAGGATGAAGAAACAAAACCTAGCAGTGTACTTCACACAAGAAACATTTGATTAAAAATAAAAATATGCAAAAACAATATTCCATACAATGAGAGGACAAACACAAGCAGGAATAGCTATCTTATTTTCAGACAAAGTCGACGTTAAGCTACAACTGATCAGAAGAGGAAAAGAAGCCCGCTATATACTGACTAAAGAAACAATTAAACAGGAAGAGATAAAAACTGTAAATAAATACCCACCCAATACAGAGACACTCAACTTCACAGAACATGACACAAAGTATCAGATAAATATTAACACAATTATAGTCGGAGACACCAGTACCTCACTATCTCTAACATATCAACTAGATAAAAATATAAACAATATCAGAATTGAACACCCTAGTACAATCACCAAGGAAATCAGTATAAAAACTCCTCAAAAGACTAAAAACAGAAATTACATTTGACCAGCTGTCTCCCTTCAATCTTCCCAAAAGAAAATATCATATTATAGTACCATATGTATACTTACATTGATAGCAGTAAAACTGTTGGAAGTGGCCTGTCAGGCGCAATTCTACTTGGGAAAATTAATTGGACAATTGAGTCTATAACTGGGCCAAGCTTTCTTGCCTGAAGACCAGCTATGTATACAGCTCTGAGGACTTGACTCTTTATTACCCCCTCCAGGAGCAACAAAGACCCCAGTGGTCCCATGTGCTGTGATGTTCCAGGGCAGAACTACCCTGAGACGTTCATCTATGTAAGTTTCCAGTGTTCTAGGATGCAGGAACATGCTGCCCTCTAAGTAACCTGCTCCATTTGTTACTCCTAATGTACCTAATACTTCCCTCTGAATGACCTGTAATATTGCTTGCTCCAGAGCTACTGAATAAAAGGTACAGCAAGCTCGGGTCTGCCATCTTTGCTGCCCAGAGCAGTATGGATCAGGCCCAACCACAGCTTCTTCTTAGAGTTTCATTTCTGCATGTTTATTAATTATCTCACCTTGTGTTAATGGACTCACAGGAGACTAAAACTTAACTGCAAAGCTCTAGTTATGTTTCTAGCCACACTACATTTTGTGGCTAATGTGGGACTCGAACCCTGACCCTAAGATTAAGAATCTCATGTTTTACCAGTTGAGCTATCTCTACTCTAAGCTGCAATGTGTACTATGCATGGAATATAAAAGAAAATCCAGTGTCACCGAGAACATAAGTTCCTGAAATAACTTGCCAATATCACATCATCACAACCTACAGATCTTTCACAATCTTTAGTACTGTACTCAAAAGACAAATTTTATTTTAAGTGATACCCCAACATTACTAACCAAAACCTTAATATCCAACTGCCCAACTTAACTTTAAAATTCCATACACATAACCTGAATAGTAAGCCTTAGTTTCTCCTTAAATACTGAAAATTTATCACCCCTGATTTTTTGGTAATAATTAAATAATATAACATATAAAGACTAAATTTAGTACATGGCATATAACAAGAATTTGATAAATAGCATGTGGCTATTATTATCCATGTTCACTATTTGAGGGCCTACTTTTTAAAATATACTGTTTAGTGGGCTGATTATTTATTGGTTTAAGAAGAAGTTTTAAGGAGAAATTTCATTTAATGAACTTTAATGCAATCAAAATTGTAATGAATATTTAAATAAATATATTCACTAATAGAAGTCACTTGGCTCATCCATAATATTACAAGATAAAAAGGAACCCCTGCTCAACCCCAGTATGATTGCCGGTTAGTATAGAAGACTTTCTGCCTAGAGTTCAGAGAATATCTTTGACCTCTCTCCTTACTTAGCTTGCGAGTGAAGCATCTCCAAGAACCAATGAGATCTGGGTCTCTATTTCTTAATAAGTGGTACATTGGCTCTTAATTTGTTCTACAGTTCTGAGAGAGACACCAATGTTCATGTTTATGTTCATACAAGAAAGAAGGCTATGGTCATGTTTGTTCCCAGGGCAATTCAGAAATAAAATGGAGATTTTGCCAAATACTTCCTTTGTGAATGGAGATACCACTATACTTAGCAGAAGAACTTCATACAACCTGCGCTCTTTTCATCTTCTGCTTCTCCCCAGGGAAGGGGACCTGTGGAATCTACATGACTCCATGTTTTTCTGATGGCTATAAAAGGAATCTGACAAGCTAACTGGTCCAAGATGCTGGATGCTCGCGAGATGATGGGAGGGCGCTTCTGAGACAGACTTCTCAGAAGAAGTACAGCACTAAGAGAAGCAGCAGGTTCACATTTTAAACATAAAGTAAGAAATTGCCTATTTCTGATGTAAGCCTAGTTAGAATACCTATGCTTCGTGATATGCTTCGCTATTGTTAAAATAATGGCAATAAAACAAAATTTACATGTTGTAAACTCAACTGTGTAATTCTTCTCATTACAGTATGTATGCTTTCTCACAGAAAAAAATGTGTAGAAGATGCCTCAGACCTTTCATTCAACATAGTGGTCATAATTCAATCAAAAACAAAATCTCCACTTTCTAGGTATGCTGGAGTTTTCAGTGGTGCCAACAGCCACGATGTTGAACAACAAGATATCATTTATTTGCCTTTAAATTATCTGAATCAAATAATTCTTTATTCCTTTAAATTGTCTTATGACCTTCCAACAACCCCAACTATTGACTAGATGGCCTTGTTCTGGTAGCAAGTTGAAAATACATTGCCACTTGCAAATGAATATCTAAACTTCTGCTCGTCTTGGATATTTGTACCAAGTCTTAAGCCTCCTGGTAGTTTACAATAATGGATTTTAGTTAATGGTAGGAAAAGAGCAAACTTATACAAAAACAAAGTGACTAGATAAGCCATAAGTCCTGATTTCTGAGACGTCAATATTTCATTTTCAAACACAGTTCTTGCCTCTCCCCGCTTGTGACAACGGAATGTCTTTTAACAGTGAGTGTGTACAGCAACAAAGCTCAAAAATTTAACTACTCAAATGGAGACACGGAGATGATGGTTTAGTTTAAGTGATGATCTAATGGGCCACTAGAGGATTAGCACAGGAACGTCTAGGTGCATCCAGGTGGGCCACATCATCTTTATCAGTCTGCACTCCTTCCTCTGCGGTGCTGCTCACCACCCTGCATCACAGCTGCTGCGAACTCCGCTTCACTAGGCCCTTCGGCCATGAGGTTTCTACCTGAGAAACAGCTGACAAACAGCCCTGAAACCCTGAGCCAAATTAAATCTCTCTTTTTTCTTGTGCTTGTCAGCTCTGATGTTCCAGTGAGAGAAAAGCTAACACAACAGATGTAGTTTCCAGCCACATTAACAAGGAATAGATTATATTATTTCGTAAGAGACAAAGGAGGACTCCTGGAAGACTATCCTTGACTTAAATGAAGATCAACTTTTAGCACTTTCAGCCTCCAGCATCAGTATCTTAACCTTCCCTCATTTGTGAGGTCTGCAGGCTTGAGATTTTAAACATTCGTGAGCAATTCTGTTATAATTTTCCGGGTTTTCTTTTAAAATGATATTATGAAAGAAAAATAGCCTGTAACCCACACAAAACTTAGGGTCCTTGTAGAAGGTAAGTCCATGCTTAACAGCTCAGAGATTCCAAGGACAGGAGGATTACAGAGAAGAAAGAAAAAGTCTGTGTTCATCTTAATACCCGTTCTGCGTTGGATCTGAGTACAATAACACCAGAGGCCAAAAGCTTTTGCACCACTGTGCAAAACTAAGACCAGTTGACCCAGAGACCCCTCCTAGGCACAGGACATGCAGTTCTACTAAGAGGCTTACCTTCAGAGGCAGCACCTCTTTGTTTATTGAAAAGAAGGAAGCCATGGCTTTGGTCCAGGAACAAAGACCGGCGACATTCCCACATACACGCTTAGCAGTTTCGATGTTGTAGTCCAGCATTTCAAAGTAAGGACTCAACAATTCTATCACTTCTTCATTGATTGTGTCTTTTGGGAATTGCTGTGGAATAAAGAGGTATAAAATTAAATTAGATCGTTTCTTTCCATGAAGTCAAACTCATGTTATGCTATGAGCGTAACTGAAACAACTGTAAAGACAAAAATGAATGAACAGCAAGTACTCTGTCACTATTAGGCAAAAGTCCAAAAGATGAAAAGTACAGTAAGAAACAATTATGCCAGAGAACACTTTGTCTTCTGTTAGACAAGAGACACTAACCTTAAACATATTGGAAGAGCAAATTATTTAGGTGGTAAACACTAATATAGTTTTCAAAGCTTCCAAATCAATAAAAAATCCTTGTCATCAACACTAAATTGGCAAATAACAATGTAAAATCAAATATGAAAAGCAAACACATACAGGCACACTCAGCCTCAGAAAATGGAGATTTAGCATTTATCAGCAGCTAAATGCTTAATGCATTCAGCGAGAACATCAACTAAGCTTACCTAAAATGTAAAGACTACCATGACATTAGGCCTTGAAGAAGATGGATCCATTTTTAATCAGAGAGCAATAGAACATATAAAAGAATTATTATCTTTAAGAGAGACATAATTTTAAAATACCGACAGAATTGATTAAGAATCCCTTTCTGCATCAGAAAGAAATGAGTTGCCAACTAATGAAACTGGACCATTTAAAAATAATGTTTCCTCGTCCAAAAGATGAGGAAATGTTTTCCAAGTAGAAATAAATTTAGCACCTACTAATTCACATTATAAGCCTTCATAGAACATACAACAAAGACTAACAAGTTCCCCTTCAAACTTCATTTTTTCTTTTAGAGACTGGACAGATAATACAGCCAAAAGAATATGTAAGAGCAATAGATCAAAAGGTGACCACAAAATGGTAAATACAAAGAAAGCTTCAAAAGTAATGGATCTGCCACCAGGCAAATGAGGCAGGCAGCCATCCTAGATTAGTGCCAAAATTCAATCCAAAGTTCAATTCCATTGTCACATGGTCTCCTGGTTACCTGGGACAAGGTGTAGTCCCCAACTTTCACAAGATACTGAGTACTGCAGCAGCTGGAAGGTACCTCCCAATATGTTCTGGCCATAGCAGTCATCAGGGCAATGCTGACTTGCAAGCTGAGTGAAAGATAATGCTAACCTTACAGCTTGGAAAATGCACACTGAATATTTACAATTGTCATCTCAAGACCTAACCATGAATGATGAAATAATAAAAGTTCCAGAAGAAAACACAGGGGGATTTATCCTTCCTTCGAGGCAAGCAAAGATCTGAACAGAACACAGAAAGCATTATTAAGAAAAGTATTAAGTAAATTACATTGAAAGTAAGAACTTTTGCTTATCAAAAGACATCAGTATTAGCATGAACAGATGAGCCAGAAGTGGCAGGAGACACCTGCAAGCATATAAGTGAGAACTTCAGCTGCATTTTACATAGAAAGAGATTCTACAAAGTAATTAACAAACTGTAATCTACAATAGACCTCAACAGGCACTTATGGAAAAAATTCCTAAAAGGCTCATAAACCAATGAAAAGATTTTCAGCATCATCAGTCACCAGGAAAATGGAAATTAAACTCACAATAATAAGGTATTAAAACAAACTCACCAAAATAGCTCAAAGTAGGAAATAGTCAAGATATAGGGCGACTTATACACTTTTGGTAAGTAATTTATACAATGACGTGTGAGGGCTTGGCATTGTTTACCAACACTGATGAAATGTGTATAATTTCAGACATGAAAGTCTATTCTTGCATACGAGGTCAGAAGAAATGCACACATACCTCTCTGAAATGACCTGTAGATCAACGACCACAACAGCTCTATTTCATAGTCAAAAACTAATAAGAATCCAAAAACTCATCAAAAGTCCAACAGATGAACAAGTTAAAGCATATTACAATGTTTCACACTGTTGATGGTTCACAAAGTCTTATGAGAAGTAAGTGTTAACTTTTTAGGAATTTTTCAAAGTGGTTAATCATAGTCATGATTAAGTTATAAATTTAAATGAATTTTATTTAAAATGAAAATAACACAGTAAAAGCCCATCACTTTTCATTATTAGTGCAGTTTACTACCATCTATTTTGTAGTGCAGTTTATTACCATCTATATTTTTGAAGTTCTTTACACCAATTGCATCTGAACAGTGGAGATACCCCAGAGAGGAATGCCCTGCCCCCATCTCAGCTCTGCATTCCGCTATCTCACTTCAGGAGCACGGACCTGGCCATTCTGCAAGTAGTTACATACACTATGGAAAATGCTACAAATCAGAGCTTTGCTTTCTTTATTTTTCTTTCTCCCTTCAAAGAACCTGCTGTTGAACACTTAGCACACACACTGCCATACCTTCTGACACTGGAAAGCTACAAATAAAAAAGAATAAAACATTTCCACTTTGCATCTGTAAGAATAAGTTCCATAGAAATGCTGAATTAAAGAGGTCAAAAGAATTCATGGAATATGATCTCAAATTTGTAAATTTCAAAACATGAAAAACTAGTTATCAGAATAAAAGTCAGAATCATAGTTATTTTAAGAGGTTATTGATTAGCGTTTCACGCAAGGGAGATTTCTGGAGTCTGGAAATATATCTGTTTTTGATGCTCATTAGGAAGTATATACCTATGAAAATCTTTATCAAGTAAGATGCTTAAAATTTGTGAATTTTATTATACATCTTTTCTGTCTCGTAATAATATGCAAAAGATATACAAGAATTCTCAAAAAATTATTAGTGAGACTTTCAGTATGCATACACAATGGGTCTGTGTATCCACAAATTGAGTCCTGTATCTACAAAAACAACTAATTATGTTTCCAAAATATGTAGAAAAAGCTCATGTCAGTTCTAAACACAAATAGAAATTTTCCTCTCATTACTTCTTAAGGCAGGGTCCCCATCCCCAGGGCCATGAGCTAGAATCAGTCCTGGCCCGTCAGGAAGAGGCCACAAAACAGGTGGGCAGTGGGCCAGTGGGCGCATCATCGTGTGTCCAGCTGCTTCCACTGCTGCCATTAAGGCCTGAGCCCCACCCCTGAAGATCAAGTACGGCACTGGATTCTCATAGGAGAGCGAACTGTACAGTGAACTCTGCACAGAATTAATCCAGGTTGGAAGCTCTTAGATTCATCAGAAAAGCATCTACCTGCCTCCCTCTGTAGAAAAATTGTCTTCCACCAAACAAGCCTCACATCAAAGAGGCTGGCGACCACTGCCCTATACAATATGTTATAGCTATTTACATGGCACTATATTGTATTTTAATTATAAATATTCTAGTTGTGGCTTAAAGTACACAAAAAGATACAAATGAAATGCAAATAGTATGCAAAAACATCATTTTATATAAGAGACTTAAATGTTTTCAGATTTTTGCATCCAGAGGGAGTCCCAGAAACAATACTATGCATACACTTAGGGACAACTGTATTCATACTCCTATGCATACAGTGTACACACATCCACACACACACAGTCTCCTTTAATCACTTTAATGGGAAACATGCGTATAACTGGTAATGCTTCCACACACCTAAAATATTTTTAGTTTTTAGTAATAGCTCTAAACTGCATGCCATACTTGAAAAAAAAAGATTGTACACTGAAAAAAAAAAACCATAAATGTCCAAAATATCTAAGAAGACTGAATTCTTTTTAGAAACTTACTCTACAAAAGGACCTGGCTCCTCCAGCATACAGTCTTTACTTAGCTCCTCATTACTGAGCTACTAACCTGTAAGTTCTGTAAAAAGTTCCCCGCAGTCATCAGTTTTAAAGATTCCTGCCAGGAAGGTATGGTGCAGCTTTTTTCCAGGTCAATTTTCACCACGTTGACCTTCCTTTGAAACAGCAGCAGCACGCAGTCCATGATCCGCATGATGAGATGAGGGGGTCTCCCCAGTGTGCGGACAGTGGCGATGTCCGAAGGCTTGATGGTCTGAGGGAGTAAAAGGCGGTGTCACTGGACCCCAGGGAGGGAAGTACAGACAGACAGACCCTTCATGTCTCCCTCCTGGTGCTTCAACAAAGCACAGAACATGTATTTAAACTAGATACACAGTCATTAACTGTAGAGGCACATTTAATCCAAAAAAAATTTTTAAGTTCTAAAAGGCTCAAATCTTTCTACTTCAAACTGACAGTTTGAGAAAACTGTTGGTGAACAGATAAGGATCTGTGACGTTTGTGAAACTGTACAGATATGACACTTTGTATCAGAAAAAAAGGGAAAAGAAAAATGTACTTGGGGAAAAAAAAGAATACTCAGCATTTACGCAGATATCAGTTCAAAACCAGGAAATATATTGTATTTTCAGTGATTTTTTTTTTTTTTACTCATTAGCTATGTAGGTCAAGAATCTGCCTGTCTCTAGGCAAGAGAGACTGTCACTGTGGACTGACTCCAGAGGGTGGCCACAGGGCTGACAGATTGAATAATTAGATGTTTCTTAGCCGGGAACTGACCTTTAAATGAAGGGACTTAAACAGCATGAATTTCATAAGGCTCAGAAAAGTTCCATTCCACTTCTAGTAGGAATATTCAATAGAGTCAGTTATTGAATAATCACATTTAGTTCATAACAATTGCTCTATCTCTTAAACTTTTATGAAATAATTTGAAATTTTTGAGTATAACAGTCCAATACAGTTCTAGCTATAGGAAAAATATGCCATATCTTGTTCCTTCCAGGTCCTGAATATGTTCCACCTTATTTGCATTTTCTTCTTTCCTGTCACAGGAAAAGGACCAACGACCTTCTTCTCAAAGCTATTGACCTTTTCTTTGAATACTGAAACATACACACACACACACACACACACACACACACACATTGAACTTGATAATTCAGACCCTAACCATGTGCCATGGAAAGCTTCCTTTCAATGAACTTCTACTTGCAAAAACTAAAGAAAGATGTTACGGAAAATTGTGGCAAAGATCTGAAAATGACTGGCTTTTGTTTGAGATGTGTGGCTATTAAAGAAAAGGAGGAAAATAGAACATCAGCCAGTGGGTAGAGGAGGTTCAGGTCATATTCGACAAAATGTAAGGGCATGCTATGCTTTTTCGCTTTAGCTCAAAGGAGAAAGACTTTCTAATAGAGTTGGGCTCATGGTGGGTGAAAGCGTTATCACTGAGATTCAACTCAGTTTACTGAAGTGTTGAATTTCATTTTTGTCTGCAGGCAAAGTAATATGACTCTTCTATCATCTTCTTTGTACCATGGTAATACAACATTTACTTAACATCTGGAGATATTTTGCACTTTTTCTTCCAGTTAGTTAAGGTCAGATTTAAGCATTAAATTAGGAAGGGAAACATTCTTTCCTGTTACCTTATTGACTATATGAATTAATGTGGCCTGATGCCAAAATATTAGTCTGGATGTGCTCAGAACTATCTTTTATATACCAAGAGAACCTTGAGGGAGATTTCAGAAGCTGCAGGGCAATGGTAAGATGGAAGCAGGACCAAAAGGAAAATTAGGAAACCGTCTCCTATTTATCCCACTATGGCTTGGATGCTGAATATCCCTCAAGGCCCATGCATTGAAGGCTTAACCACCAGGTTGACCATACCTCGAAGTGAGGGACCATTCAGAATTCAGGGCTTAGTGGAGTCATGCCCTGAAGGTGGTGCCACCCCTTCTCTTTACTTCCTGCCTACAATTGAGCTGTTTCACTCCTCCACATTCTCACAATAAGGCAAAGCAACAGAGCCAACTAATCATAGACTGGGACCTCCAAAACTGAGAGCCAAGGCAATCAAATACTTGATTATCTCAAACATTTTGTTAAGTCACAGAACACTGACTAACACACCACCCACCTCTTATCCCACTCAATCATATTTCTAAGCTAATGATCCCATGGTACAGGATATGTTAGAGATAGAAAGCACTAAATTAAACACTGGAAAATATTTTAAAAGAGATACCAAGCCTCTTTAGTCTTATGGAAATGTTCTTTCAAGACCCGAGATGCCACATGCTGTAGCTCTGTGGTTCCATCAGGTACCATGAATTCAGCAAAGTTTTCAAAGGTTCATTGTACCATCATTAACTGCTCCATGTTGATCAGGGACTCTCAGTTCAGCTAAGGAGGGATGTGGAGATGTTTACAAACCTGAGAAACTGCAGACCTTAAGTTTGATATTAAAGATGATAATGGAGCCAGCGCATAGAAAAAGTGGGGAACAGTTAAGAATCACATGTTACATGCAAAGTAGTGTGGAAGGTTAGAGAGATAAATAAGAAGGCAATATCTTCATTGTCTCAAAGAAGCAGCAACACATGTTATAAACTCACTCAAAAAAAACCAAAAGACTTCACTTGGATCAAAAAGTTTTAGAAGTGTTTCAGGCAGCATGCTAAAGAAATAGTAAGAAAATGGAACTCCTCTATCATTATCAAGTCACAGTGGATTCTCAGCTGAGGTTGAGTAACTTGAGTTTGCAAAGGACAGATACCTGCATTCTACTTGCCAGACATGTCTCAGCTAGGAATCAATAACACTAGGGAACAGATGAGTGAGACTGAAGGAAAAGCAATCTTAAATTCCAACCAAAGCAAATCTCAGATTAAATCTTCCACCTTAGAATGGCTGTTTAAGGTATGACCTAGTTCAGTAAAGACATCACATTTTTTAGTATATGACTTTCTTTGTCATTTCTATAGTTGCCACAGAATTGAATTGACTGGGTTGGGACATGTTCACACTCTGTGATGAATATGCTGACATGAGACCAGTATATGTTTAGATAATTCATGGGTAAACTCAGAAGTTTATAGAAGAAGTTACATACTGTGTACCTCACAGTTCTTAGTGAATGAATGAGGAAATTTTAGTTAGAAAATTTATGTTACTTCTCAGCTTTCCCATGACAGATTTTAAATGACAACCCAGGATTCCTCACCACCACTCTATAAAAATGCTCATTATTCAAGAGTATGGAGAAAGATAAGTGTTATTTTGCACACACAAAATCTACAAAGAGTTAAAAAGTCTCAAAGCAGAAAATATTCCTTGAAATCATTCCAGTGGCTAGAGCTGTGGTCCAACCCAGTAAAGTACTTCCTTGCAACTCATTTGTTAATGTACTTAATACTTTATTTAATTTATACTTTATTTAACAATAAAGTATTTCCTTTTCAACTTGTTTCCTTCCATCTTTTTTCTAAGCCTCAAGTTGCACCTGTGACAGCAGTCAAATAGATTTACCTGCAACGCTGCTTCTGCTTCTTCTAAAGCTGGCTTTGCTGCTTCTAATTTTTCTTCAGCGATAGCTTTGTCTTTCGAGATGCTGTCTACAATAACTTGGGCTTTGTCCTTCACCTTCTGTACCTCGGCTTTCACATTTTCAGCTGCTTGTGCTTTCATTGTCACTTCTTTTAAGACCTAATTCAATATAAAATAATTGTTTAAACGCATCAAAAATTGCCAAACATCCAGCTGCATACAATCTACATTCTTACCTTGTTGACTTCGCCCACTTACTTAATTTCCCTACATAAAGTTAAGACCAAGTTATTCTAATGGAAGTAAACACGTATAAATAACTCCATGGTCATCATGATGGTTATAACGTAGTGAATATTCAAGCACCATTAACCTTTGTGAACTGGGAACTCCAAAGGCCCACGGAGCATGCAGGACCTACCACCTACCATGTCAGCTTTATCGTTGGCCACTTGCAACTCCTTTTCCTTTACTTCCAGTTCTTTGCTCAGGGCTGCCACAGATTCTGAAGCTTCCTTCAGTTTTTCCAATCCAGTGTTCATTCTGGGTTGAAAATGCAAGCAAACAACATTAGAATCTATGGCTTCTGGTCATGTTTTGCAAAAAATGGCTCACTAAGATGAGTACTGCAGTCATGGTTGCATTTAAACAAAACCCAATAGAACTTCTCAGAAAAAGACAGACGTGCAAGGTAAGTTCCAGACTGACAGCAAGCCACACACAGGGAAGAGCGGGTCCACTAGACATGACCACGACGTGAGCAGCGATAGAGCAGTGCACCGGGCAGGAAATGTGCTCAGCGCCAGCAAGCCTAAAGGCAACAGGCTTCAAATCCTTGAAGTCTCATCTTAGAAGAAAGAAAATAAATAACTTCTGTTTTTCAGAAGAATCTGATGAAGTTACAATCGACGGGCTCAAGAAAAGGAAACAAACTTAAAGCCATCAGGACGGCCCCAGGCAGGAACTGGCTGTCTGATGGAGCCTGGAATAGCGTGTCCCTAAGGACAGAAGCCCCAGAGTCTCTCAGTCCAACACCCACCCAGGGATCTCTTCCATGGCAACCCTGGCTGGTCTTGCTCACGTTCTGCGGACCTGAGCTCACAGAAAAACAGAAGGTAAAGCCGTGGAACCTGGAAGAAAACTGGGTGAACTAGGCAGTGAGCTATTGCACTACGCAGTGAACATGTACAACCAGGTTCTTCTTGCTCAGTCACTGAGGAGATGAGAAGGACACGAGGCAGGATCAGGGCATGCCTTCAGCATCCTTGCAGGTCTATTATTCCTATTGTTATTTCACTGGTATCACAGACAGAGGCAGACAGCATAAAACTTGGCAACAGTTTAACCCATGGGGCACCTACAAAGTTCCCAGGTTCATAGGACGGTCCACAAATGGGCTCCACAAAAGACTTTTTCATCCTGAGCACTACTGATATTTAGAGCTAGATAACCCTTGGCTGTGCCCTGTAGGATGTTTAGCACCATCTCTGTCCTCTGCCCATTAGATGTCAACACGCCTTTGCCCCACCAGGGCCACTCCATTTGTGACCTACAAAACTGTCTCTATCATTGCAAGATGTCCCCAAAGGGCACTTTTATCCCAAGTTTAGAATCAATGCTGTCAAATAACTTTTATTTGTACTTCATACCGACCTGGTGGCCAAGGTCTGTACTTCTCCGTGCTTCTCTCCATATATAAACTTGTAGCCCTGAATAAAGGAGAGGTACGATTTGGGAGTCACATGGGTAGAACGCCTGAATCTCTGGAAATAGTCCACACACTTCTCAGCCACTCCATCCTGAAAAGAGCCCATGCACTGGACCACCTCCTTCTTGACTTCCAAACTACAGTCAATATCATACGATGAAAGGAAGTGTTCAGACACTAGAAGGAATAGAGAGGACAGAGTGTGAAACGTGCATGAGAACTGCCATTCTGAAAGCTTCCTGGGTGTTTTTTGGGACTGAGATGTCCCCTAGGCCTGCTGACCACTTCGGTAGCCCCTGCTAAGGAGATATGTGTCAGCACATTTGGCCTCAGGCCTAAGCCATCAACAATTTTATTTTCCCTTTCATATATAAAACTATAAAAGACATCAGTCTTCGCATGTTTTCTGGTCCTACACAGCTGCAGATTCTGGTGAACAGCCAGCCTGTTTTATGATTTACATAAGGATGAAAGCGATACAAATAACTCAGACATCAGTGCCCACCTGGTACTCATATTTAACAATCCCGTATCTTTTGTCACTTGGAAATTGTCACTGGAAATTTCTCCAGATGTTGATTGCTTTTGCCACCTGAAACGTTTATCACTAAAATATTTTGTGCTTGTCTTGCTCTTAAAAGTGGCAGCAAGCCATCTGTGGTTCATTCTAGACCACAGTATCCTATCAAAACTTTGAGTAAAATTTTCCTGTTTGAGACTTTGACAACAGGCCAATTCCAAGACAGCATTTCTTATATTTCTACAAGTCATAATGTAAGAGCAAACCAATTGCCACATATATACTGAGTGCCCACTTTCTATCCCCACCTAAAGAGAGCTATAGCGTGAGAAAAATATGCAATATGGTCTGCACCCCATGGAATTTACAAAGGTTATGGAATAAAGTGGTATAAAATTATCACAAGCATTTTGTGTATCTTAGTAAAACTAGCCTGTATATAAATAGAAGCAAACAAAAAGGCCTAATAGGTAAAACACAGAATAAAGAATGGTCACCTTTCACCATTAGTAGTTGAACATTTAAGGAATTTCTCAGTAGTTACTGAATATAGATGAATAATATGGACTGATCATCAGATGGTGACAAATATAATTTAGCACACAATGAATCATAAAGGGAAAGTTAATAAACTAAGACACTCAGAACATGTAATTTGCACATATGAGTTAAGAAAACACTAAAAAAATGAATTAAATTTTAGGAAATTTATATCTTGACACTGGAAACATAAGGACAATTCTTCCTATGACAGATTGACTTTACTTACTTATTTTTAATGTAGTTGTCTTTTTATTTACTCAGTTTTGTGGCACTGAGGGTTGAGGTCAGGGTGCTGTGCATGCTAGACAAAACATCTACTACGGAGTTCTCCCCACAGGCCCTTAATGATAAAGCTCTGTACTTTTTAACTGCAATGGCAGCAATACTCTCTATGTGACAGGCACAATGTCAAGAGCTCTACTTGGTGTCATAGGACATCTTCCAAGAAGTCCCTTCTTTCTGAAAATCTCCTTGCTTTATCATATGTGATAATTTTCTTAAGTAAAAGAAATGTATAAACAAGGATGACCTTTGTCTTTGTGTCGAAAGTCATCTTTCTGCCTCTCCAAAATATCAAAGGGTATATAAAATAGATGCTGCATAGATTGTTCCACAGCCTCACGATTACTGGTATAGGAAAGAGTACACAAAGAATCAGAACACTCCCTCTTAGGGTGACCCCGGCCCTGGGATGGAGCCATCAATGTCCATCACCCTCATACCAAGTCTATCAGTGACATGCAAACACCTGGCCCCTGCCACATCCAAGGGTTTGCAGCATTTAGAACAAAAAGCATTTGTGCTTTAAAAGTGTTCATCACAAGATCCAATCAATTAAATTCATACATATCAAAAATTCATTTCACTTCAAACATGTTACACATGGGAGAATATTACTTACCAAGTACTTAAGTATTAAACTCCTGAGCTTCTTTAAATTAGAAAACTACAGAATTATTTGATACTGTTATTTGATTGGAAATATTTCTTGTATTCTATATAAAATGTTAACACAAACAAAATGATATGAAGGTTTTGTACCATGCACTCAAAATGCTTGGGACAAATGCTGTTTCAAATTTCAGAGCTTCCTCAATTTGAAAATATTTACATAACTTTTACTAGATAAGCATCTTCACTCTTAAAAATCTCAAGTTAGAGATACTCAACCTTTGTTTTTACTGCAATGGCTGGAGGTAATTTATTACAAAATCACTATCCTTGAATAATTTGAATAATAATTTTTGGAGAAACCCTGTTGCTAATTTTATAAGAGCAACAAATAATAATTAAATTTGTAAGTGTATGAGGCAATTCTTATACCCACATAGGATTTTTTTTCACAATATCACAAGGCATGTTAGCATTAAACATGTAATTGTCAGTTTTTCCAACATAATATAATATTTTCTACTAAGAAAAGAACTGAATAGCAATCTTTATAATTATATTATTCCCAACTATGCCTCTTACATCACTAGGTATTCATGTAATGAGCAACAACAGATTTAAGCCAACTAAACTGGAGCTAATAACCCACAAATTTTATTGCTATCAAAAGTTTAAAAAGCTCTAAGTGATGAAGTGCATTATATGAACTACAAGTGCTATCAATATAGAAGATCCAAGAAAGGAAGAGATTTTTTAAATATTCTAAAAAGCAACAATCAAAGGATGTGATCTATCTTCACAAAACTTTGGAACTTGAGTAATCAAAGATGAGGGACAAGTATGGGAAGATAAGGGTGATTAAAACATATTCAGAGGACAAAGAAATGCATTGTTTTTAAAAAGGGGAAGATTTGCATTGCATTAGAGAAAAACTGTGAGTGACCTTAGGCCAAATTATGGAAAGACACGGGTTTTAATACTGTCTGACTGTTCACTCAACACCGTAAGTGTCCAACACTAGTCACAGAAGAGGTCGTGAACAAAAGATATGTGGTCCTTTCTTTTTTTTTTTAAATTGAAATCTTTATTGGTACATTACATATACACATCATGATTGCACTCCACAATGGGAATGTGTACCAGTATTCGACACAACTTAATTCTCATTTTTTTCCATAACCTTACCCACCCTACCACCCCCACCCTCTCTATACATAAACTTTGTTTCCTTTCTTTTTTGTTATAATCTCATTATTTTCCCCCTTCACCCTATTTCGCTCTGAGTATTTTCTATTTCACAATATATAACATACAATTCTAGAACTCATTTACATCTTTATTTTCTCATACCAGAGAAAAGATGTGATATTTACCTATCTGTGACCTATTTATTTCACTTATGAGGATATCGTTAAGGTATGTCCATTTAAGTATAAATGATTCGAACGTATCATTTTTATGGCACAGTAATATTCCATTCTGTAGAAGAACTACAGCTTTCTTATCCAGTCTCCAGCTGATGGACATTTGGGTTGTTTCCAAGATTTAGCAACAGAAATATTAAATACCCCAATATTAATCAGTGAATTTGAAAATGTAATTAAAAACTTGCCAACAAAGAAAAGCCCTGGACCTGACAGTTTTACTGCTGAATTCTATAAAACTTTTAAAGAAGAGTTAGTGCTTCTACTTCTTAAACTCTTTAATGAATTTGAAAGGGAAGCAGTACTCCCAAACTCATTCCTGGAAGCAACCATTACCCTGATTCCAAAAGCAGAGAAAGACCCAACTAAAAAAGAGAACTATAGGCCAATATCCTTAATGAACATCGATGCAAAAATCCTCAATCAGATACTGGCAAACAGAATATAGAGAAGTATCAAAAAGATTATACACCCTGACCAAGTTGGATCATCCCAGGTGTACAAGGATGGTTCAACATACATAAATCAATAAATGTTATACACTATATCAATAGGCTCAAGGACAAAAACAATATGGTTATTGATACATATTGATATTGATACAATTGATACAGAAAAGTATTTGACAAAATACAATACCCATTTATGCTCAAAACCCTGCAGAAGATCGGAACAGATGGTCTCTATCTCAAACTAATAAAAGCTATCTATGATAAACCATCAGCCAGCATCATACTAAATGTTTCAAAAATTGAAACCTTTCACACTAAGATCAGGAATAAGACAAGGATGCCCTCTCTCACCACTTCTGTTTAATATAGTTCTTGAAATATTAGCCATAGCAATTAGGCGAGAGAGAAATAAAAGGAATAAAGATAGGAAAAGAAGAAGTTAAACTGTCATTATTTGCTGATGACATCATATTCTATCTAGAGGATCCTAAAAACTCAATTTAAAAACTGCTGGACCTAATCGCCAAATTTAGTCATGTAGCTGGTTACAAGGTCAACGTTCAAAAATCAATAGCCGTTGTATACACAAACAGCAGACCCACTAAGATAGAAATCGAGGAGTCAGTTCCTTTCACAATTGCACCCCAAAAATAAAATATCTAGGAATCAATCTAACAAAGGAGGTGAAAGACCTCTACTCTGAAAACTATGTGGTCCTTTCTTAGTGAATTACTTCTATTGGTACATTTTAGATGTACATAATGATCACATTCATTATGGGGCATGTATATCTGTATATGATACATCTGGATTAATTTTTCAGACTGGGGATTTGGCTCCAGTGGTGCCATGCCTACCTTAACTAATTTTTCCCCTCCCTTTGACTCCTCTTTATATGAGCTTTGTTTCCATTTTTCATTCTTTTCTCCTTTTTTTTCCTCTTCCTTTTTTCACTGTCCTTTCTCCAGTTCCCCTTCTTATTTGAATTTTTTCTTCCTATTTCACAATATTCCCATACATTTTAGACCTCATTTACACTTTTGGTTTCCTGCCAGCAACTGTTATTGGTTGATTTCCCAATAATAATCATTCTTTCTGGAGAGAGATGGAATGTCAGCATGTAGTCTTTGATTTTTTTAGAGTTTTTAATCTAGTGAGATAGATAAGCTTTCATAAAATAAACCCCCCAAAAAAGCAGGCGTACCTATCTCTTTTGCAGACAAAGTCGATTTCAAATCATAACTAATTAAGAAAGACAAAGAAGGTCACTACATCCTTTACAGGGAACAATCCAAGAGGAGAGATGACATTCATAAACATATAGGCACCAAACACTAGTGCACCCAACTATATAAAACAAATATTATTGGACATGAAAAGCCAAATAAGCATGAATACAGGAGTAATAGGGGACCTCAGTATCTCACTGCCACAAATGCATAGATCAACTGGACAAAAACTCAACAATGAAATACTAGAACTGAACCAAACTTTTGAACAAACAGGCACCTACAAAATCAGAATATACATTCTTCTCAGCAGCACACAGGTCATCCCCCAAAATATATCAGATGCTCATTCATAGAATATGTTTAAGTAAATGAAAAGGAATTAAAGTTATCTCCTATAACTTGCAGACTATAGTGCTTTGAAACTGAAGATTGACAGCAAAAGAAATTCCAAGAACTTCACAAATACATGGAAATTTAATGACACTCTCCTGAGCAAACAATGGGTCACAGAAGAAACTAAAGAAGAAATTAGACAGCTTCTATAATTAAATGATAATGCCAGTACAACATACAGGAGTCTATGGGACAAAATGAAAGCAGTTCTACAAGGGAAATCCACAGCAGTGAATGTCCATACTGGGGAAATAGAGAGAGCTCAAGTAAACAACATAATACTGAACCTCAAGCTCCTAGGGAAAAAAAAAAAAAAGATCAATGTAAACCTAAAGTTCATACAAGGGAGGAAAATATACAGATCAGAGAAGAAATTAATGCAATGGAGACTATGAGAATGGTACAAAAAAATCAACAAATTGGCTCTTTGAAAGAATAAACAAAATGTACAAACCCTTAGCCAACCTTATCAAAAAAGAAAGAAAAAGTTCAAATCCATGCAGTCAGGAACAAAATGGTGAAAGCACCACAAATCCAGCAGAAATTCAGAGCATAATCAACACCTACTTTGAGAAAAATATACTCTAATAAGATGAGAAACACAGAAAAAATGGCGGGATTCATAGAATCTCTGATCTACCAAAGTTGGTAAAGAAGATATAAAAATTCTAAACATCCCAATATCTATCAGTGAAATTTAAAATGTAATTAAAAACCTACCAACAAAGAAAAGTTCGGTCCTGATGGCTTCACTGCTGAATTCTGCAAGAAACTTGGGGAACAGCTAATGCTACTACTCAGACTCTTGAATGAAGCCGAAATAGAAGCAATGCTACCAAATTCATTCCTGGAAGCAACCATTACCTTGATTCCAAAAGGAGAGAAAGAATCAACCAAAAAGAGAACTGGAAGTCGATCTCCCTAATGAACAGTGATGCAAAAATCTCAATAACATACTAGCCAACAATACCGAGGATAATGGAGAAAATCATACATCCTGACCAAACTGGATTCATCCCAGGGATGCAAAGATGGTTCAACATATGTAAATCAATAAATGTAACATACTATATTAACAAAATCATGGACAAACATCATATGGTCATCTCAATAGATGCAGAAAGAGCATTCAACAAAATCCAACACTCATTTATGATTAAAACCCTATAGAAAATTGCAGTATATGATCTTTATCTTAATCTGATAAAAGCTATTTATGAAAAACCAACAGTTGCCTTCATACTTAATGGTTAAAACCTGAAATCTTTCACACTAAGGTCAGGAACAAGACAAGGATGTCCACTATCACCACTCCTGTTCAGAAGAGCTCTATAAGCATTGACCACAGCAATTAAACAAAAGAAAGAGATAAAAGGAACAAAGACAGAAAAGGAAGAAGTTAAGCTGTCATTATTTTCTGCTATGATACTTTCTATAGATGATCTGAAAAACTCAGCCAAAGTGCTTCTAGACTTAATTGCCAGATTCAGTAGAGTAGCTGGATACAGTCACCACTCAAAAATTAATAGCTGTCTTATATACAAATAACAGACTTACTGAGAGATAAACTGAGAAAACAATTCCTTTCACAGTGGCATCCAAAATATCAAATATCTAGGAATCAATCTATTAGAGGAGGTAGAAAAAAAATCTGTACTCTGAAAACTATAGCACTCTGCAAAAAGAGACTGAAAAGGATACTAGAAAATTTAAAAATGTCCCTTGTACCTGGGTGGGAAGAATCAATATTATCAAAATGGCCATACTCCCAATTCTTCCACAGAGATTAAATGCAATCAGAATTGCAATCTCAACAGTATACTTCACAGAACTAGAGAAAATAATCCAAAGATTTACCTGGATCCAGAAAAGACCTAGAATAGCAAGAGTAATTCTAAGCTACAAAGGCATGACATGGACTATTACAATCCTCACCTTGAAATTGTATTATAAGGCCACTGTGATAAAAACAGCATGGTACTGGTAAAGAAACACACGCGCAGATCAATGGAACAGGGTAGAAGCAGCAGAAACAACTCTGGACATACTAGGCTACCTCATCTTTGACAAAGTAGCCAAAGACTCAATGGAGGAAAGACAGCCTTTTTAATAAATGGTAAAGAAAAACTAGAAAAACTGGATTTCAACCTGCCAAAGATTAAAACTAGATCTATTATCTTTCAACACACATTAAACTAACATTGAAGTGGATTAGAGACCAAAATGTTAACAAAAACACTAAACCTGCTGGAAGATAGGTTAGGTAGAGCTCTTAAAGATACTGATATAGAGGGGCTGGGGAGTTAGCTCCGTGGTTCCAGTGCCTGTCTTGCAAGTGCAAGGGCCCAGGTTCGATTCCCTGGTAACCACATAAAATACTGGGTGTAGAGACTCACCCCAGCAGCAACCAGTACCACATACTACAGTGCCGGGCATGGTGGCTCACGCCTGTCATTCCAGCACTCGGGAGGCAGAGGCAGGAGGATTGCTGTGATGTGAGTTTGAGGCTGAGCTCAGGGCCAACCTGAACCACAAAGTGAGACCCTGTCTCAAAAACCCTAAAAAAAAAGATACTGATATAGAAAAAGACTCTATGAAGAAAACCTCAGTAGCATAGAAAGTTGCAAGAAGAATAAAAAAAAAAAACTGCACAGCAAGAGAAAACACCGAAAGATCAAAAGATAACATAGAACGTGGGAAAATGTTTTTACTAGCTGTTCCTCAGACAAAGGTCTACTATCTAGAATATATAAACAATTTTTAAAAAATAAGACCCCCAAATTTTTAAACTCAGTTCATAAATGGACATCTGAAATCAACATTTTTCAAAGGAAGTAGAAGCAGCTAATAAATATATGAAAAAATGTTCAAAATCACTGGTCATTATAGAGACACAGATGAAAACAACACTGAGATTCCACCTCACTCCAGAAAGAATGACTATCAAGAAATGAACCAGCAACAAATGCTGTTGGGGCTACAAGGAGACTGTTGTTGGGATGTACATCCACTGTGGGAATGAGTTGGAGTTTCCTTCAAAAACTAGGCTTAGAGGTCCCATTTGACCTTTCTATTTCCCTGCTGGATGTGTTCATGAACTAATTAAAAGCATCATGCCACAGCAACATATGTGCACTCATGTTCATACCAGCACAGTTCCCAGCAGCTAAATCTAGGAAATAGCCCAAGAGCCTATCAGTTGATGAGTGGATAAATAAGAAATGATTTTTCTGTAAAATGAAGTATGACTCAGCCATAAAGAAAGATAAACTTAGACATTTACAGCTAAATGGATGTACCTTGAGGCCAAACTTATAAATGAAATAAATAGGAGATAGATGTGCAAACACTGTATCAGTTCTCTAGTGTGAGAAAGTGAAGATGTAAATGGATCCAAAATGTATGATGCATATTGTGAAGTAGGAAGAAAACTTCCAAAGGGGGAGGGAAACAGGGGGAGGGAAAGTAAAGAATGGAAAGAAAAACTGATGGTAAAAACAAAAAAATGGACACAAAGCTTTATCTACAGGGGTTGGGTACTGAAAGGAGGGCAAGGAATTGGTAACAAGTAAGAATCAAGATGTGTCATGTACAGGTACAAATTCTCAATAATGAATATGATCATAATGTATACGTAAAATGTATCAATAAACTGAATGAAGGAAAAAATAAGATAAAATATGAGGTAGACTTCAGAGAAATTCACAAAAGAAGTATGAACCATCTGTCTTGTATTAAATGACTCAGCAGAAGGGTTCCACATAATTAAATCACTGTAACTTAGTATTTTATCATATTTGTCACCTGATACTGTTATTTTTATCATTAATAATAATATATGGCAGTTTACAAAGAACTTACTGGTCATTATATCTCAAAGCAAACTTTAATAAAACTCTGAAATACTGTCATTTTGCCATTTGCATGCAAATACTAAGGGATTTTTTTAAAATTAACTCTAAATATACTTTTATGGAATTTAAAATTTAAAAATTCACTACTTTTCTCAAGCCTTCCAAAACAAACTGTACTGTACATTTTTTTATACTTCAAACATGTTAAGGTATTCTGTGTTTAAAAGCCCTATATTGGAAAACTATTATTGTCAATAGTAGTGGGTTGAGAACAAAATTTCTCCACTGATTATGCATCTTTTTTAAAAGCCTACCTATGGAAACAACCCAAGTGTCCATCAACTGGAGACTGGATAAAAAAGCTGTGGTTCTTCTACAGAATGGAGTACTACTCTGCCAAAAAAATGATAAGTTAGAATCATTTCTACTTAAATGGACATACCTTGAGGATATCCTCATAAGTGAAATAAATAGGGCACAGATAGGTACATATCGCATCTTTTCTCTAGTATGAGAAAATGAAGATGTAAATGAGTCCTAGCATTGTATGTTATATATTGTGAAATAGAAAATGCTCAATGTAAAATAAGGTGAAAGGGGACAATGTTGAGATTGTAACAAAAAAGTAAGGAAACAAATTTTATGTATATGGGGGGGTGGTAGGGTGGGTAGGGC
>PVIR01018006.1:6010-34110 GCA_004026965.1 Petromus typicus
GGACAATGTTGAGATTGTAACAAAAAAGTAAGGAAACAAATTTTATATATATGGGGGGGTGGTAGGGTGGGTGGGGCTATGGGAAAAAATGAGAATTAAGTTGTGTCTTATACTGGTACAAATCCCCATTATGGAGTGCAATCATGATGTGTATATTTAATGTACCAATAAAGATAATTAAAAAAAATAAAAAATAAAAATGAAAATGAAGATCAGAGAAAATAATTGCTTCAGCTACACTTGCTGGCTCACAAAGAGTCAGGAGGACAGTTATAGTCAATTCTTCAATCTTTGGCAAATATTGAATCAAACGGTGGTTTATTGTGCGAATGGAAAATGACAAAATCTGACTTTCTCTTAATATGACTATCTTAGTATCTTCTGGATTGCATTAGGGCTCTTTCCCATGGAATATAGCAAAAGAATGCTGTATTCCCACATGTACAATTGAAAATAATTTTATATGTTAACAGCAAAGAGAAGATATTACTGTATCTGTTATTTTCATGACTGTCTTAGAACAGTCATGTATTTGTGTTATACTTCACATCTGTCAATATAGTTTTGTATTCATACACTATTACCAGTATTACATTCAAATGTAAATTCATTGTCATTTATAGTAAATTTCATATAAGTGGACATTTTGAAGTTTAAATTCATGGTGCTTCACATAACGTGATTGGCTGGTAACAGAGTCATTTCTCCTGGAAACACTGAAAAAGTGCAACTTTCCTAGGTGACTTTCCCTCAGGGTTCTGGTCCTGCCTTCTTTATGTGCTATTTTCATTGAGTCTAAATTACATTTTATTTGAATAGATGAGTTCTAAGAGTGAAAAGGTATTATTTCCTTTATTTTTTAGATTTCTTTGTAGGACATGTCCTATGCGTTTATAGAATGAAAAAAGGGTATTGATTTATAATGGTTTATTTTACATGGAATGCATGTATTTAACTGAACAATATTTTTCTGCTTTTCATTATATAATTTCCTAAGTTGTGAATATAAAATTCAAATTTGGTGTCTTAATACTAGATCAGTGCTTGTAGTAGTCTCAGTATGTAGTTTTAAAGCACAAAATTTGCTAAGTAGCCACAATAATTGATTGACTCTGAATGTTATTACCTGAAACTACCCTTGCTCACTTGTGGACTGATAATGTGACTTAAGGTTCCGAATGTCTGGGAGCCTCATGATGGTTTCTAGGATTTATGAGCTTATTGAGACCTCTCACATGAAAGTTCAGACAAGTAGTTGATACTGACACATGCATTTTGGTTTTATTGACTTATGTTATAAGTTTTTCATCATTTAGTGAAATTATGAAGGCTAATAAAATACAATGAATACTGCATGTGAAATGTTAAATTTGAGCAATATATATTTTACTTATAATTCATATCTGTACTTTATGTGCCCCTTATAAATCTACAATGTAATCTTTCTCAGAGTTCAGATGTGACTGTATCCCATTTAAAAGTTGGCTTTTAAAATGCAACCCTCATGAGATATTCTTGATTTTGTGCCTATAAGAAAATATTTTTGTATTGTTGTATAACAGAACTCCAATATAATTCAAAGTGTTTACAGGATCATTTCTCATAAACAGGTCGCTTTCATTTGTCACTTTATTTCCTTTTATGTAAATTAAGTTTCTTTAAATCATAATTCTGATTTTGCTATAGGTTTGATTATTTATCTGTTTCAAATATATCCTAACTCGCTAAGACATAGAAAGAGATATGCCAGATTATATTGTGTATTACAAGCACCGCCGTGGCTAGGGGATTCACACTGCTTTGGTTGTGAACTTGTGCGATATCCACAAAAATGTGTGGAAGGCCCTCCTAACTTTTTGAGGAATATCTTCATCAATGCATAAAAAAATGCAGAATTTAGTTTTATCTCTTTCTTTGCATTTCTAATGAATGAAGAATGGTTTCTCTGACACACAGCGATCATGGCATTGGTGAGAAGCCTTACATGGGACTGAACATTATTTGGAGTTATGATAAATGCATGGAAATACGATATCAACATTTACATATTTTTTTTCCATTTAAGCTAGTGTGGGAACCCCACAAAAATGAGTAACATTACTTTTGTATTTTCTTCTTTTTCCCCTTATTGAGCTTATTGGTACGTTTTTGGCATACATTATGATCACATTCATAAGTGAGAATTTGTAACTTTTCATGGTATATCATGATTCTTATATTTTAGTAGGTTTGTATTTCAACATCTACCTTATTTTAAAGTTTTAAAAAGTTCTTTAATATGTGTAACTTGCCACTATTATGCACTTTGATTTTATTTTGTTATGACTTCAGTATCTTTAATGTATTTTTCTTACTCTTAATGTATTATTTGTGTTACAATTTTTGACTGAAGATAGACTATTAACACTGTGAGAATAATGTTTCCGTTAGCACTAATCGCACCTCTGGTAACCCTCATTGGCTATAATACTGCCACTGCACAACGCTTGAGAATAATGATTCATTAATAAGATGAATGCATTTAAAGTTCCATGAGAAACCCACTACAAAATGAACGTACAACCATTTTGAAAGAATTGAGAATAATTTAATTTTAGGCATTTCTCATGTAATATTATACGGATACAAGACTGAAAATTTTTATTGAAATGAAAATGCCATGATACATTGAAGTAGATGAGTAAATGATTTTAGTTGAAATTCTTTCACTTTTTACCATGTAAAATACGCATTTAAGTGTCAATATCATGTTTGATGGCCATTTTAAAATTCAAGCACTACCATTGGTGTTGTGAAATAAAATTCCATCATCTGCAGTGTATGTGAGACACGCTGTCACATTCTATTTTTTAAAATTATATTTATTGGTAATGATGAATATACACCATAATCGCATTCATCATTAAGAGTTTGTACCAGAAGGCCAGGGATATAGTTCAGTGGTTCTGGCGCCTGTCTTGCAAGCGCAAGGGGCTGGTTTGATCCCTGGTAGCCACACAACAATGCTGGGCGTGGAGACTCACACTAGCAGCAATCAGTACCACATACCACAGTGCAGGGCGTGGTGGCTCACTCTTGTAATCGCAGCACTCAGGAGGCAGAGGCAGGAGGATTGCTGTGATGTGAGTTTGAGGCTGAGCTCAGGTCCAGCCTGAACCACAAAGCAAGACCCTGTCTCAAAAAACCTTAAAAAAAAAAAAAGCAGTTTGTACTAGAATATGACATGACTTTATTCCCATTTTTTCCCTTTTCCCCCGGCCCTGCATTCCCCCAACACCTATGTACACAATCTTTGTTTTCTTTATTATTCCCACATTTGTTTTCCCCTCATTATTTACCCTTACACTCTTTCCCTTTAAATATTTTCTACTTCACAATGTCAAGTATACATACTAAAATTCATTTACAACTTTGTTTTCTCACATCAGAGAAAAGATATGATATTTAAACATCTGTAAAGTATTTATTTCACTTATGAGGATATCCTACAGCTACATCCATTTGAGTATGAATGACTCAGTCTTATCACTTTTAATGGCAGAGTAATACTCCATTCTGTAAAAAAAACACAACTTTTTTTATCCAGTCTCCAGTTGATGGACATTTGGGTTGTTTCCAAGGCTTAGCAATCACAAATTGAACTGCTATAAACATGGGTGCACAGATGTCGCTGTGAAATAACACTTTTAATTCTTTTGTACATATGCCTAGCAGAGCGATGGCTGCGTTCTATTCTTAAGTTAGGTGGCAAATGTACAGATGGACATAAGCTCTTTTTTTTGCAATCAAATACTTTTCTCCTCTGTAATTCATAACCTGTTATAAAAGTTTACAGTGAGAAAAGGATTGAACATATCTAACAAAAGGCAAAAATATGCTTATTTCTACAGGTATTTACACTAAATAGCATACATACAGAGACAAAGAAGTTGTTGACACTTGCTTTGAAAACTTACCTTGGGCATGCCCTGTGAAGGACTCTGTGTTCACTTGTTGGTGAACGTGAGTCTTGGTATATGTAATTTAAGTTTGGTTCTTTATTATGTTCAAGTCCGCCATTTCCTGATCTGTCTGGTTGTTCTACCCAGCATCAATAGTATCATCTTTAATCTCTTGCTCACTCTTGTCAATCTGTTCATCAATTCCTTCAGTATTTGTTTCATATTTATAGTGAATTCATTTTTATGTGTGATTATATTATAACTGTTATATCTTCTTGTTATAATTCTTATATTCACTCTATTTTGTTTTTTGAGACAGGGTCTCACTTTGTCGTTTGGACTGGCCTTGAACTCACTATGTAGCTCAGGCCAGCCTCAAACTCACAGCAGTCCTCCTGTCTCTTCCTCCTGAATTCTGGGATTACAAGAATGAGCCACTACACCCAGCATTGTAGGATGTGGTGGTCAGTGCTGGGCCTACAGGCGTGAGTCACCATGCTTGGCACTGTGGCATGTGATACTGATAGCTGGTGGGCATGAGTCAACATGCTCAGCATTGTAGTGATTATTGGGAATGGAATTCGGGACCTTGCACTAGCCAGGCAGAAGCTAGAGCCACTGAACAAAACTCCTGGCCTGATGTATTCACTCTTTTATCATACAATGTCTGTCTGTCTTGGAACAATCTTGATTCAGTCTTTTAAAGTAATAATTTGCCACATAATTAGTTGTTTTGATTATTATTAGAAGAAAATGTATTGATTCATCAGCCAAATTTCAAACTACTATGACTTTGAATCTATCTAGAGTGAATATTGGGTGGACAAACATATTTCAAGAGTTTCAAATTGCCAGTCTCTGCATTTTATTCAAAAGTGTAATCTCTTATTATTTAAAGTTGCTGTCAATAAGAAGTCTTCCTTTTCCAACTTGTTTTTATGTTTGGACATTCTTTGTCCCTCAATTTTCCCATTTCTTCCTAGTTTTCTACTGAGTGAGGTTTGCTTTTTGCTTTTTCATTTTTTTTTTGAGTTACCACTTCATTTCCCTTACATTTGTTTCACTGTATATTTTAGTAGCAGTTTCTTGGTGGGGAGTATCTTTCACACATATTGATCTAGCATGAAATAATTATAAGCTTGTTTCAATCTGGTGCATGTTTTCTCTTTCACAGCTGAACATCAATCTCTATGTTAATATTTTGCAAGTGTTATCAGACTCATACCCTCTACTTCCTGCTGAAAACTGAATTGTGACAAAAAGAGCATTGTCGAAAGAGTATCGTATTTTATTCAGTGGCTAGCACCTTAACAGTGGGGCCTGAGCTGTAATTCAGAAGGAAAACAATCCTGCTAATAAACTCAGGTACACGAAAGTGCTTTTGTAAAGTGTGCAAAGAGATTATTATGACAATAGCTTGAAGCTCCTGTGGTGGGTGTGGTCTATGCCATCTATAACATGGTATTGTTTTCTCGTTTGTCTGGGAAAATACAATAAAGCCTGAACTGCTGGGATGAGTGTATTAGGCTTCTCCCAAGTCAGCATTGTCTTATACATTCTAATTTGACGGTCACCTGATATTCTACTTCCTGTAAATCTACACAAAGATTGTTTAGCAATGCATGTTTTGATTCACTTGGGTTAATCTTTTCTTCAGAATATAGAATACAGAACAAAGTGAGAGGAAGTACCTATGGAAAGACAACTAGAACTAAGCAACTTGTGGTATAATTCCCTACTTTTTTGTTCCATTTCTATAGGAAGCCAAGGATCTACTCCAGTTGTTCTACTCCCTGTGCAGTTGGGGCAATCGGTGAGTGAGGATTTGAGATAGGAAACTTCTGCGATGGTCAAGTAAATAATTTTTCCACTTTTCTCAACAGAGAGGGGGGTCAGATTCATCAGCTTCTCTCCCAAGAAGAGAAAACAAAGAACAAAAGGGATCAGGGGTGCATCAATGCACTATGGTCAAAAGTCTGGATCTCCTGCAGATCTGCCAATGCAAGTCTACATTGAAAGGGGGAAGAAGCTACAACACTTATCTACTGAGGTGATTAAAACTGGATCTTTTCTGAGAGGCTCACATTTAGGTTTCTTTTCACTTTATTGTGGTAGCCAGGCTAAAAGACTATTAGTTTGTGGCACTCACAATTGGGCAGGCTCTTCCCCCTTCAGTTTGCTAGCCTACATCACAGTCATGCACAGACACATGGAGAACTGTGCTTTAATAATCTGCCAGACATTTCTTAGCCCATTAAATTTAGTATATCACAAGAATGTTCACAGATTACAACATTGTGGCCTGAAGCTAACTGAGTTGCCTTTTCTTTTTAGAATGTTCAGCTTTACAGAGCTGTGGCTTTGTCCTGGGATAATCAATTGTATAAATCGTACGATGTTCAGGGAATGAGAGATGCTTTCAGCACTGTGATTTTCTTGTACTCGGTACTATTTGCTCCTGCCTTTTGCTGTTTCATCATGAAAGAACTGAAGAAGGTCAGAATATGCCATATGACAACCTATGGCCCTGTACCAAGCTGAAGATTTGTATGTTTAGGCACTTGTGTCACAATAGTTGAAAGTTCATTGTGTTCTTCCAATTGTATTTAGAAATGAATACATAAAATTTTCAAGGGACATATATCTTCCCTCATCAGGAAAGATATTACCACTATTTTTAATAACCAGAATTTGAGCCAAGATGAGTCTGTAGTGATGGCATTGAAACAGTGTCTATTTATCTCTTTTTCATACAATTCATTTAATTTTTCACAAGTCAGTACACTTTTTTACATTTATTGTCCACATATTCAGACTTAATATCTTTTTCTTTGAGACACGGTCTCAATTTATAGTTCAGGTTGGCCTTTAGCTCAGTGATAAACTCACAACAATCCTCCTGCTTCTGCCTCCCAAGTACTGGGATATGTGGTTCTGACTACTGATGGGTGTGAGTCTCCACATTCAGCATTTTTGTATTAGGTTACTGGAGATCAAAGCAGGGCCTTTGCACTTGTAAGGCAGGCCCCAGAACCACTGAGCTAAATCCCTGGCCCAAGACTTAATATTTTTGCAAGTGTTTCCATGTCATTTAACATATATAGAGAGTACATTTACTTACTTTTTCCCAGTTCCTATTAATTGCATCAATTTAATTCTTGTAGTAATCAAAATACTGAAGAAGGTAGAGATAAAACAATGTATCTTCTACTGTGTAAGAGAGTGCAACAAGATGACAGGATCACCAGGTAATGTAGAAATTCCCATTGTACCCTCATCCCTGCAGCCACATTGTACTTCTGAAAAAGGATTTAACCAGCCCTGCCCTGGTGTTTGCAGAGGCTTCTTTCCCTCTCAGGCCCATGTCTCTGTGAGCATGAGTCTCTTCCCCTCCTCACTGCAGATCTCTGACCATCTTCCTTGCTGTGAGTACTCAAGACACCCATAATTCCCTCTGTTTTCCATGACTCCTCTGGAGAGCTCTTTGTTATGATTGTAGAGGTGGAGGAAAGCTTGGACACTTAGTAAATTTTACTGTACATCTCCCAGGAGGGACAGTCACCAGCATCCTGAACTCAAGCATTCAGTTTATGGAGACCTTGAGAACAACAAGGCACAGCACACTCTGTTCTGAGTTCCAGAGCATGACAGGAGAAATGACACCTTCCAAGGTTGATGCAGGAAAAATACATGATGGGAATAGAAAATGTAGTGATGCTGGTAAACCTCTGCCAGGTACACATGCCCAGTGGGGTAGTATGTGGAGAGCTCATAGGAACCTATCAGAGGATGTAATTAGTCATAGAAGTGTGTGTTTGTTCATGTGATTTGGCAAGTTCTATGTTTCTCCTTCATCCAGTTTATCTTGGGTTTTTTTTTTAACTTCTAAAATGGTCTAAACTACACAGGTATGTGTCCCATTTAGTTATGGTCGGGCACAGATAGAAAATACTTGCAGCCCTGGGTTATATTTGACACACACACACACACACACACACCATCTTCCAATAGCCCAAGATGTCAGTTTGTGATATCCTCTAATTTGCAGAGTCATGTATGTCATTCATTCCTTCTTTCCTTTGCCTGGCTCTGTGTCCAGAATATCATTTCTATTTCAATGCCACCTTTTCAGTTCCAGTATTAATTATTAAATGCCTAGATTCTCTTCCTGTTTCATTGCTGACAGACTCACAAGCCTGAATGCTCTACGGTGAATCCATCCCTACTTGACAGCACTGACCATCATGCCATGTTTGCTGAATGGATTGACTTCTCTGATGAGCCCTGTACATCTGTTGGATGAAGAGTTAACTACAATCTGCTCTGTGTATCATGGAAAGGACAGCACTGAATGACATCTACCAAGGTCCTACTAACGTGTGGAAGGTGGAAGAGTAGACCTTACAAGATAGTGCTACCACACAGGGCAAGTAGCAGGAACAACCTGTGATCTGTGGGATATTCCTGGCACCAGACTCAAGAGAGGAAAATGGATTTTGACACACAACATCTGGACATGCATCACATGCAAGACAAATCCTAGCATCCTCTATCAGCTCCACTATCAAGGAGACTGCCCAAGAATGACCTCAACAACATGAAGCATTGATTTCATTGAATAAAAATAAACCAGAGACCAACCACCCACTGGCTTCTCAGTATTTGAGTCTCAGAATGGGGGAAACGATATGCTTAAGGTAACATAGACTTCAGATTGAAGTGAGAAAGCGTGTATTTAAAACCTGACTCCAACCCAATTGACTCTATAGCATTGCTGAAATGGTTTGAACACGGAACTGTCCTTTCATTGCCCCAACACCAAGGGGGGTTGGAATTAATTGGCTGTGTGAGAAGATTTATTGGCTCAAAAGATGCTTTATTATGACCGGATATTTCACCTCTCAGACCACTGTGGTTTCTCTGGAAGAGAGGAGAGGAAGAGATGGCAAAGACTAAGAAGCACACATCCTTCTCTGCTTGTCTCACTCTGGTTCTTCATGCCTCAGAGTCAGCATGTTTCATTTCTGGTGAGTCCAGATGATGTATGGTGACCCTTGGTAACATTGGAACTGTAGTCCTTGATAGGATCCTAATTCTGGCCCCTATAGCCCTTGGAATCCTGTTTCAGGAGTGAGTAAAGTGAGAGAAATATTCCATGAGAGGGAACACAAAACATTTACAGAGCAGAACCATCTTATACATTTTACCATGGCTAGGAAGTCAGTTATCTGGAATTATAGGAATTTGACACATTTATGGCTGTAATAATAGGCCAGATCCTATGCTTCCTTTTGTGAGTGGCAGGGAAGGGTTAGGTTTGTTCTAGCCCATAGGGAGCTAACTTGCTTAGGATAATGAACAGAACTTCCTCCTGCGACGATACCAAAACATCACATTCCAAAGGACTAGTGCTGAGGCCATCAAGCTCATACAATATGTAAAGTCCTGAAAGCAGGTGGTGGATCTAGGGTCCACATAAGCATCAAAAAGGACAATATTAAAAGGCAGAATCGAATGGGACATCAGAGTTAGTATCTTTATGTCTTTCTCCATCCCTAGAATAGGCCAAGGTCATCATATTATTGTGCATTCTTCCGAAACTGCTACTCACCTTGTTCTCTATAATTAGAAGCTATCCAGTATGTTATCAGATAACACCTAATATTGGAAACTGGTTCCAGGAAACCTCTCATGAAGATTTGAACAGTAATATTCAGCTGCATTAGAAGCTTTGCACTGACGGTATCTACACCCTGCTCCATGACTGTAATTGTAATATTGTTGTGGTCTTTCTGTGTGCAGATGTGACATGGTGAACACTTGGGATTGGGTTTCACCTTGTAATCTCATAGATACTTCGTGATTCCATTGTTACTACTTAGTCTAATCTCAGAAGACTAATTTTCCATTGGGAGTTCAAAGTACCTCCTCTCCCGGTTTTTCATGTCAGCTGGAGCTTTATTATATAATTATGCTTCTCATTCAGGAATGAATTGCTGAATATTCTGTGAGCTACTATTACATACCACTCATGGAACACTTAACCTGAAAGAAGGCAGAAACTCTTGATCAAAAATATCGGGTTCCTCATATGTCTCATGTGCATTTCCAATGAGACTCTACAAGAATAAAACAACAAGCAGATTTCATGATTTCAAGAAGAAATAAACAAATTGGGAACCCGGAAGTCCTCAGAAATGTGGGTTATTGCTTGCCCTGAAGGACAACCCCATAAGGTCCAGGCTGTATCTCCCTGTCTTGTACTCATAGTTCTGGGGAAAATGTTTAGATGTAACAGAACTTACTTCAGACACTCAGCACTTTGGAACTCGGTGTTCCTGTCTTGCTGCACATGCATGTGAACATATGTGTACACATGATTCCCAGGCTGATGGAGCATGAACTGTGCTCCCTTGCTTCAGAGAATGGTACAAGTCTCTCAGCACTTTCAGACATATCCACCTACAAAAGTCTCATGTGTCCTTTCAGCATGTTCTTCTTTCCTTCTCCTGAAGGTGGGAGAAGCTGGGAAGGAGTCAAAGAGAGCCTGGCACTCAATAGTCGGGAATGATGGCCAAGGCCTGTCCCCTACAGTAACTAGGTTTCTATTGCCTTATGGGCTTTTTTTCTACCCAGGAAGGTCAAGCCTGCAAGTATTTGAGGACCAGTGCATGAAGGTACCTGGAGACCTCATGAGTTTCAAAGCAGGTCCTTCAGCACTCTATATGGTGATAATGGTTGGTCTTTAGGTGAAAGCTAGAGCAATTTCATGAAACAGCAGGGCCCTGAGTTAAAAGGAATGTTCAAAGGATTAATTTTTTCACTGCACAGGATAAGAACAGCTGAATCTGTGCTTGTGTTCTGGCTTGATGCATACTCCCTCATCATCCTGTTGTCTTCTTGGAGATAGGAGAGATTCAGAAGAATCCCTGTCCACCATGGAGCCTGCCTCTTACACTGCCCTCATCACTCAGAGCTTTTGTTGTAGCAGACTGGCTTGGGATGGGAGAATGGTTAGCACTCATGTGTCCTGAGGGTACTGGGAGGCACAGGCAAAGAGATCACAAAGAACATCAGTGCTATATGGGGAAGGCAGTCTTAGGGTCAGTGTAAAAGCTCTGATGATCTAAGGGATGTGTAGGACATTGTTACTGAGAACTCTTGACCTGACAGTGACTGAGGGTCGGCCATCTCTTGACCAAGCACATATTGCAGTGTTTTGTTTTTCTGAGCTACATGGTTCCACTTGCACATCTGAGAAAGCAGGTATTTGAAGCATGGAGATATCTGTAGCTGACGTGGGACAGAAAATCAGAGATGATATCAAGCATGATCACTGTGGATACAGAGACGAATCTATTCCTTCCTAGACCTATGCTTCGTGGTCCTCATTCCTTCTGTGTGTCTCCTTTCTCCTAGTATGTTTTTCACCCCATCACTCACATGTTCACCTCCCTTAGAAATCCTCATAGGCTCTCAGTTCAGCCCATACTTTGTCCTCAGCAGATCCAGCCACTGTGTGACATCCACAGTGAGTTTTGTGCAAGGGTGTCCACATCCTCATCTCTGGGTTGCACTTTGACTTCTCCATCCACTTTCCATTTCTTTACAGCTACAGTTCATCTTTATTTGAATCCCATCACAACTGAAACTTGTTGCAATAAGAATAAATCTTGCTTTCTCTTCTCCTCCATGCCTTTCTCTTCTAGTCTTCACTTTTACTAGATGATTGTAGGTCGGAGCACCATGAGAACTGCCTGGGCATCTGATTCATTGGACCAACACAGTTTACTTGTAACCACTTCCTGGTCACCCAGTGCTTTGTATGGAATATTTTTCTCATGTTTCTGCACATATCTTCTCTGCACCTCTAATTGCTATGAAATTAGTTGAAAAACTTTATAACTTTAATAATATCTTGTAAGTTAATGGCCTGTACATTACACTCTTATATTGATCATTAAACAACAATGATACCACAATAATAATAGGCAAGGAAATTTGAATTTCTCTGTCAGTATTTTGAGTATATGCCTGCATTAAACTGCATCCTGTGGGTGAAAACGATTTTACTATGGGAAGGAATTTGAAGATCTGTCTTTCCAGTTATAACTTCCCAGCTGCTTTCAGCTATGCAGAAGGTTGTAGCAAGAGAAACGTAACTTACAGGTTGGCAACATTATGGACCTGACTCAGAGCCAAAACCAAATAGAAGAAATTAAGAATGAGTAGAATAAATCTGAATTTGCCCTCAGGAAGTAGACTCTTTTTTAAAGAGTTGGATGCCTAGAAAGTGACATGGAAAGCTGCAATCCTGTCCTCCTGCTCCTGCCTTGTCTTCTTCCTCTCTAGCTGCCACAGTTTGAACAGGTTTACTGCACCATGCCCTGCCATCATGCCATTTCTGCCTTCCTGCCAACCTATGGTGGTCTGGAACCACCATAAATGAGTAACCAGAATAATTATCTCCATTGTAAACTTACATTTTTCTAGTAATTTGTTCCAGAAACTGGAATATGATGAATGTTGAGTGATTTGTGACATCAAGTGAGGACATCTAGCTTATCTGAGAGCATAGACCTGTTTGATAGTGATCACAGTGTTACATGATTGTCAATTTCAAAACTTACACAGAAAGAATTTCCTGTTTTCTAATTTGGTAACAGATCCAGAGATCATTAGGCTCTTATAGGAACTCTTTATTGCCTACATTGGACAGGCTGTTCAACTCTATGACAATAAAGTCCTGCCAGCTCCTACCCACGTGGACCACATGAACTCCATAGTGAGCAACAAATGCCTGTGAAAACTTCAAATGATCAAATTCCTGTAGGCCAATTAAAAATGAAACAGAAGGGCCACTTCTCAGTGATCCTTGCCACATCCACTGCAGTAAAGTCGTCAGAGATGGTCAACTGGAATCACATCTGTAGAATCTTACCAGGTACAACTTATGCATCAGAGAAAAAACAAAACAAAACAAACAAACAAACAAACAAACAAGAAAACACTTCTAAGAAGAGAGCTGCTCCCAGGAAAATCTCGAAGCACTGATACTCCTTCTCAAAAAGGAAAATTCTGTTGTATTCTGAGTTCACATGAAGCATTAATGAACCTGACAAGCCACAGCTGAAATGGACCCTGGTAGCCTATCTGATACCCTACTTTGCCATGGTTTATTTTCCACAGGAAAGGTAGAAATCTCACCTATTCTTACTCATACTTGGGCTCTACATTCCCATCCTAATAGTAAGGTTACTCTCTTGAAAATTTCACCATGCTTTCAGGCAGCTCAGCAGTTGTCTTGCTATAGCATGAACTCCTCTTTAATTGGCCTATTACAGGATAGGTTCTGCTCAGCTCAGTTGGTGCATAGAACATCCCAAGGTAGTTAGAGAGCACACAATCTCTACAGGCAACAGCCCTTATCATCTGAAACCAGCTAATGAAACTGGGGATCATGCACCTTCAAGAATCCAAGAAGAATTATGTGGACTTGAATCCTGAGAGCAGGAGAAGTGAGACAGAAGATTAACACACCATAAAGTACTGGCCTAGTGGACATGAAGTGCCCATCATGAAGAACTGGGACCCAGGCACATAAGAACGTCTAAGCCCTGTACCTGTACAAATCAGACAATGCTATTCTGAATTTTTCTGGAACAATGTCAAAGAATTATTTGATATGCTGGCCTAAATCTGACTGTCTTATAGAAAATACAGAAGGTGGTATGTTCAAGGAGTGTTGACTGTCCTTGCAGTTCTTACCATCATCATTGTGTCTTTCTAAAAGTCTTTCTTTGGCAGGCACTATCATGTAGAGAGCTAGGTTCAGCCTTTTGTGGGTCCCTATGTGCTCTCAATATACTTCCATCACTAGGCATTTGTGCATGTTGGATGTGCTCTGGCAACACCACATACTCCATCTCATCCTTTGTTTTCCCTCCATCAACCTTGGAAGGAGTCATTTTTCTTTCAAGCTCTGGGGCTCAAAATGGAGTGTTCTGTGGCTTGTTGTTCCTAAGGTATCCATAAAGAGAATGTTTGAGTTCAGAATGCTGGTCACTGTCTGCCTGCAGGCTGTACAGTCATGTTTCCTAAGTGTCCAAGTTTTCCTGCAGCTCTTGTATTATCACAGATAGCTCTAAAGAGGAGGCCTGGAAGAAAGAGGGAACTATTGGTATCTAGAGAGCTCACTGAAGGGAAGACAGTCAGAGGTCTACAGTGAGGAGAGGAGGAGACAAAGGCAGGCAAGGGCACAGGGCTGAGAGGGAAAGAAGCCTCTGAGGAGCCCAGAACAGGGCCTGTTAATGCTTTGATCAGGAGGACAAAGTGGCTTCAGAGTGGATGAGGGATCAATGGGAATTTCCACATCATCTGGAGAGCGTGTCTTCCCTTTGCTCCCTCTTATCCAGTGCACACACAGTTTATATAGCCTCACTGGTGTTCAGCATTTTGTAACTCTTACATTGCCATTGATATAGAAACTGGGAAAAACCTACAACTGTATTTCAAGTATATGTTAATTTTTTCCCAGTACTAGTGTCAGTATGAAGACCCAACATTTCTATAGTGAATGGCACAAAGTGTAGTGAGATGTAAAAGAAAATAAACACACTCTGTGAAAGGCAGAAAAAATATTAGTTATCTTAAGCTTGTCCCTATATAATTTCCTTGGCTTTACATTTGATCATTAGTGATAATATGTATTTTCTTAAATGTTAGGAAGGACATATGTCAAGTGGAATATTTGTTCAATGATTTGAAGATACAGTGCCATTGGAAGGTTAAATTTCAAACTCTCAGATTCTAGTGTCTTTAAATAAAAATAATGTGCTGGCTCAACAGTCATATTCTTAACTTCATCAATGCCTTCAGGAGGAAAGACAGGAAGCCAGGGTGCAAGGAATGCCAAGGGCAAGGGAAATTCCAATGACTGAAGCTTCTCTTTCCTGACATTCTGTGAATAAAACACAGTCGTTAAACAGGACCAAGCCCCTGATCAATAAGATGGAACACAGTAAAAATGAAGGAAATGGAGACAGATTCATATGCAAAGGAACAGAGTCTGTGTTCCGCAGTCCTCATATTTCTGTGTGAATGGATTAATAAATGTCTCCAGAAGGTGAAGGAGATCTAGCTGTGAAAAATCTCAACACACTCATTGCCAGGGTTGATTTTGCTGATGTGGCTGTTGAGGCAGATATCTGCTAATTTCCTCTGCACTGCATTTGTGTCCATCCCTGAGTCTGATGCCTGGGGAAAGGTTGGGATCACCCCTGCTAGATGAATTCTTCTCCCTAGGACAAGGGTATAGGAGGAGGAGCTGTGCTCTCCTATGGGAGCTGCCAAAGAAGCTGTCAAGAAATGTCTGGATATGTAAAGAGGGTAGAGACAATATCATCACTGTTCTTTCCATTTCAGAGAGATAGTTCATAGGTCCTTGAAAAGGACCACCTTTGTTTATAAAATTCACACCAGACCTTTTCCCTTCTTTATCTTTCAGAAATGGTTCTATGCATTTCACACTCGAAGAACTTACAAATGTTCATAAGCAAAAGGTTTCAAAAGATGAGAAATAACCTTAAGAGAGAGAATTTAGTCTTTATCTTAGAAGAGTAATATGTATTGTGCCTTGATATATGCAAAGCTCACACTATGCCTATGCAGTGTAGATTCATCAGTATTTCTTCATAGATGATCATGTATGTTAATAAAAGCAGGCCTTTTCCTTTTCTTCACACCATGCAATCATTTTTTCACTGATTTCTGTCCTTGTGAAAGGTTGTGGTTTTTGGTTCCTTGTGTCTATCATCGATTTTGGTTAGAAATCACATCTAAACTTTTCTTTGCGCACTGGGAACTTCTGTCCTACTAGCGTGATCCATGAGCTACTTTGGGGATGTTGTTGGATGACCTGGTAAAGCTTTGATCTATCTGAGTGTTTGTTACTTTGATCATGAGTTACAGAATCTGAGCAGACTTTGCTTTTAGAGAGTAATTCCACAGGGCTAACGAAGATCTTCTGAGGGCTCTGCAGGTGCCTCCTGGGGATGAGGCTTTCTGTCTCTGTTACTCCATTGATGACTATGGCCAGTGAACTCTTTTCTCCTGGAAGGCAGTGAATCTCACCTTCATCCTTAGAGGGGCAGATTATGTTCTGACCACAATTATTTTCTTGATGTGCTGTTCTTATCTCAGGTGTCCATTGCACATGAGCATGTTTCTCTCAATCTGCAGCCCTCTCTTCTCTCTCCTTATGCCCAGAAAGAACCAGCTACCCAAACTCTATGAATCTCCTTCAAGCCATGTACACTGAATTCTGGGTATTTTCTGCTCTGTCAATCTGTTTGTCAAACTCTCTCACTACACACATACTTGCTTTCATTTCTGTCTTTATTTTACTACTTCTCCTTTCCTTTCTCTCTCCTTTTGTTTTTGATTGATCTTGTAAAGAACCTATTCCTTGATGATGCAATACACATCATGTCTTCCAACACTGTCCACCATGCTTTCTTCTCCTCATTCTTCTAGTGTGGTTCTAGCAGATTCTGTCCAATTCTTTGGGTTGTTATTATAGGCTCCTCAACCATACTGAGATCTTGCCTTTTTTTCCCCCTTCATCTCTTTTTTTAGGATCTCAGAAAAAAATATTTAAAATCATCTCCTTTCTTGGACATGGACTACAGAGGTGACAGCTTGAGATTTCTCATTTCCTTCAGTCTGAATCTTAAATTGTACATCAGGCATATCTATTTGATTTTCGTACTTTTTTTTTTTTTGGTCCTTTGAAGTTGTGTATTAACAAGTTTTTTGAACTACCTGTAAAATTCACCTTATTTTAGTATATAATCTTGGAAATTTCAACAAGTGTCTGCAGTCAGGTAAAACAACAACAGCTGAGGCATAGAACATATTCATAGTCCTCAGTGTTCCCTCCTGGCCCTTGTACTCAATCCTCACCCTACTCTGCAAAATAGACTACTCCCAAGAATCATGGAATACAGATAGTAGCCTTTCTGTTTCCCCTTCTAAGAGTAATTTAATATGTGGACACAGAAACCCAAAGTCACTTGGAATGAAAGTCCATAATGCTGCTGCTCACACAGAACACATTACTCAGTTCTGTTTTGAATCCTGCAGCATTCTCATAGTGCTAGTATTCAGCAGCTACATTTGTCTCTTTTCTTTACTTCTGTTTCTGTCTACGTTTGTTTTACGTACTAGAGATGGAACCTAGATCTCATGAATAATAGGCATATTATCACTCAGCTGTGGTGCTGACAGCCCTGACTTTCTTTGGTCAGTATTACCCTACAGATGATACATCTTTTCATGAATTTATGTTTTGCTTATTTGTTACTTTTGTGGTGAACTTGTGCCCTGGATATCCCTACTATGCCACTTTTTAGTAATGTCAATCATAAAAAAAAACAAAAAACACTTCTTTGGTAAATGTACTGAAAGGTTCTACAGTGCAAAGAAGTGTGGAGGGCCAAGGATGTCAGTCCGTAGTTCTGGCAACTGCCTTGTGAAAGCAAGGTAGAGAGTTCCATTCCCGGTAACCACATACAATAATTCCAGGCATAGTGATTCATGCTCACCAAAAATCAGCACCACCTGCCACATTGCTGTGTGTGGTGGCTTCTGCCTGTAATCTCAGCACCCAGGTGGCAGGGGCAGGAGTACTGTTGAGTTTGAGGCAGAGTCCAGGACCAGCCTGAAGTACAAAGCAAGACCCTGTCTCAAAAAAAAAATGGAGAAGACAGAAATAAGGATGAAAACAATCACATAATTAAAAGAGAAGCAAATGAAGACATATGGTAGGGAGTCTTGGGCTCTGGGACACTGAGGTAAATATGACTGACACCAGCATTCAGTGGTCTTATTGTGCGATTGTAGCTGATTAACCAATCTAATTTTAGTTTTGTTTTCTCAACAGAGCATGAATAGTGACCCAAAATCATTTTAAAAATGCTTGTTAATACTAAGTGATGGGCAGTTCTGTATTTTATCTACAAGGTAATTACTGGAGATATGTTATCATGGTATGTGTTGAATAGAAATGAGTATCTTACATGAGAAGATAAAGAAATGCCTTGGTTCACAAATACTTCCATTTGGAAACAAATTAGTTCACAAGGAGAAGTGTCCAGCAAAATTTTTCTAAGGTTCAGAGACTTTTCATCCGGTCATGTACAGAACTGTGGACAGGTTTGCATCTTGCACATTAACATGTGCATCTTCCCCAGAATGAGGGATAAAATTAAATTCATGTACTGAGTCACTCCAGTACTTCATAGTTTTATTTGTAAGAAAATATATTTCTCTTAAGACAGCAGAAACATTACTTTCACTTCAGTTCCCATTTATTATTTCCCCAAGTTATTTGTAGTATTTTTTGCAACACAAGTAATCTTCACATTTCCTTATTTGCATGTGTGTATATAAATTTTGCATACATTAATATAGGGAATAATACAGTCATGCCGTTACTGGTAAATTATGCCGCAAAGTCATTTGGAACTGAAAATGCAGTTGGTGCTAATTTCTACTACTTGCTACACTGTTTTCCACAGCTAAAGCACAGAACTACCCTTTGTGATTTTGGTTGCTCCATGAGAAAACATTCTAATGATATAAGTGTTTGCTAGAGCTGTGATTTAAACTTAACATTTTGGTAACTATGCAAAATACATACCACTAACGTTATTTCATGACGTTTTTCAATTAGCAAATCTATTTTTTGTGTAAAAGTGCTGCTTAAGTTTGTTTGTGCTGTAGTAGAAAGGCAGTGCATGCAGTAGATGTAATGTCATCAACTTTTCCCCAATTAGACGTTTTAGAAATGACCTATAAGTGACCAATAGTGGGAGACTAATGTCCGTCATTACGTGAAAAGCTATAATTGGCCTTGAATGAAGTATGGAGTAGAGCAGCCCTCCCAGGAAAACTAGTAATGTCAGTTATTAGAGGATGTTACCTTCTGTACAAAGTCTCGATGAAATAGACTGGACACCTATCTCATTTTGAATGGTGTATAATTTAATATGACATAAAACCATGCCATAAGTCTTCAAAGAGAAATCAGGGGTCAATGATGTATCCCCAGAAATCACTGGTTTAAAAACAACATAATCAATAAAATCCAGGATAGAAGTCATGGTGACTATGACAGATTCCTTATAAATAGCAGCATAAATGCATAGATAAGTTTAGGTGCCTTGATCCCCACATCAAACACTTCTCAAAACCAGATTGCTTGTGGAAAAATTATAAGACCAAGACTTTCAACACAGCTAGAGAAGCACTGCACTTTTTCATTTCTGTGGTGCTAAACATGGAACCCAGGGTCCTGTGCATGATAGCCATGTGTTGCACCACAGAGCCACATCCTGATCTCCCAGTACAATTGTTGTCCTGAAGAAAGTACATCAAAATCAGGGCTTTCATGCAAGTGACCATGTTTCTAGTGTTCTCAGGTTACCTAGAGCTGGGGAATCCTTTCCCTATCCTGATGTTACTGGAAGCAGCCCTTTCCAAGACATTGCACCTGACATGTCTTAGTATATGTACACAAAGTCTAGAGATACAAAGAAAACTGGATGGAGAAAGGACTTCCAAAAGCAAGATAATAGCAGCACTAACTTGTCCCTAAATACACTGTGCATTGCTCTGCACTGAGAAGTACCACTTAGCAAAGAGTGGCTTCCTCACAGTTTTGATGCATAGGTCCCATATTATCCCTTGGGTATCCAGTGAGGACCCATAGAATGTCATTGCGCCATAGATTCGTGTGAGCCTGTCTTTTATCCTTTTAAAAGCCTTTCCTTATGTTTCTTCATCTCTCCACATCTCCCCTCCATTTACTTTTGTCTCATTCTGTGTTTCTCTTTCCTGAAGAGGACAAGACCTGCCATAGATGCAAGTGTGCTGTTCAAAACATATGAAACACTTTAAGGAACATGATACTCACAGAAGTGGAGCTCCTGAGTAATTTGTTTTGACAACAGTGAGTCATAGTTGGCCCTACCCTGTTCCTCGACATGGAACACATAGACAGAGGGACACTTCCCACTCGGGAGGGCCAGGGGCATACAGCCCTGCAAAGAAAGATGGCTACTCAAGTTATCCCAGGAGGCCTCTTTGCCGTTCTGTCTGCCCTGTACTATCTGAAGCCCTAGATGCCTCCATTGCTAAGGCACAGAGCCTCGTGAAGAACTGCCAGACTCTCTCTGCCCACGAAGGTTCTCTGGCCCTGTGGGCGGGCTGAAATGTGCTGCAGGAATCCATAACTGGCTGGTGCCTAAGGCAGATCACCCATCTGCGCAGGCGCAGTGAACGTCACTTGTTGTATTGTGACTCAGGTCATTGAAGTGTTTGTAATGCCCGATATTCCCCTGCCAAAGACTGGGCAAGAGGTCTTTATGGAGCCGCGGAGGTTTAGGAGAGTCAGGGAGATTCTTCAATACCTTGACAGAGGTCCTGACGATGTGGATATTGATTTTGAGGGGGTAGATGATACCGAAGGCCCTATATTCACTTTAAGTGACGACGATACAGACTCTGTAGATTCAGATGTCTGGGAAATACCAGTTCGCCAGGAAAGAACACCCTCGCCAGCTCCAGTTCCCTGTAGAATCGCTTGGGATATATTTGAAGCCTTTCCTCGGAAACCACTAGAATAGTATCCTTTCTGAGTATCAGGCTGGAAGGGATAGGACAGTCAGGGGGAGGGTTGAGGTGCACAAAAACGGGCATCCTGTGGGAACAGGAAAAGATTTGTGGCACTCAACCGGCTGGAGGAGGCATTCTGGGTTGGAGTGTGCTGCCAAGAGGGTCAGTGTGGGTTGGGGTGGGCTGCCAGCAGGGACAGTGTGGGTTCAGGTGGGCTGCCAGCAGGGGCAGTGTGGGTTGAGGTACGATGCCAGGAGGGGCAGTGTGGTCTGTGGAGGACTCACCGCATGGTCAGTGTGGACAGGTTGAAGTAGGACACCATGTCCAGGGTCTGGGGTGCCTGAGGGACACATGGACTGGGAGAAAGTTGGTCTAAGTGACAAAGTCGCCTTAACCAAGTCTCCACCAGTACCCTGACAGTGATTTTCTCAGATGCCCAGGATGCACAGAACATTAGTTCTACACTGGCCCCAGTGTGCCAATCACTTGGAAAAGAGGTTCACACAGAAATCACAGTCAACGAGAATGTCCTCGATATGTAAGTTTGGAAGAGGTCCACTAGGTGGAGGTGGCAGCAGGTGTCTGACATTATTTCTGTCTGACAGGACAGTTGTGGAGACATGTTAAGACCCCCTAAGTTTTAGTATATCCGACACTTGGTGTGCAGGGTTTATTGGGCCCCAACAGGGGGATGCTGGAAGCCACAGGCACGAGGTCTCAGTAAAGGGGCAGGAGGTGCAGGGGGGAGATAATTCAGCATTCATTGTGTGATTTTGTTTTTCTTGTTTTTAGCGTGCTAACTGCAGAAGATTGGTATGTTTTCAAAGTTTCTGTGGTCTTATTCTTGCAGAAAGTATCTGCAATGATACCAATATTTGAGGATTTCCAGACTTAGTTCCACCACAAGCCTCAGCTACCAAAGAAAATTCAGGTTTCTTCATCTATCCTCCACCGTTAGCAGTCCACCTACCAAGGGCAGGAACTCCTGACATGACATATCCCTTTATTTCATTATCTAGACTGCCCTCTGCTTCACAAATGTGTGTTCTTGCTAAAAATAAAATGAACAGCTATTCTGTGTCCGAGATTGTTTTCAGCCATTTGCTCTTCCGAATTTCCCTTCCTTTATCCTTTGGAGAAGAGAGTTTCTGGGTTTAAACAGACAAAGTAATTGCAGACCACTTGAGAAATTGAATGATATGAAAATCAATTAAGTCTTTCAATTGACATTAAATATCATCACCATTTTGAAACACATCTGCAGTGGGACTATTGAATTCAAAAGGTGAAAATACAATAATTGCATGAATGTAAATGATTTTCTCTGCAAGTGAAATATTTGATTTTGCTTCACTTATTTCCATGTCATATGAGCTTGACATCTTTCTACAAAACACTCATAATCAAGTGATTGAATGGAGGGAAAACACAAACCCAATAGTATAATAACTGCATATTTGATAAGTATTTCACCATCATCCCACATCCCAGGATGTGTGAGGATACAAACAATTCCTGTATATCTCTCTTCCTACTAGTTATAGTTGCTTTAACATTGCCCCTTGATTATTAAAAATGTTTGAATTATTTGTCCACTTACTTAGTTGTGGCTGTACATCTAAAGGACAGACTTTGTGTCCAGGAATTTTGTTCTCCCATGCTGCTTTTCTGACACCTGTGGCATTGCTTTGTCACTGGGCCTTTTTCTTGCTACTAAAACAAACAAATAGAGAAAAAAAACATAATTAGCTCCTTAGATCACAACAGAACAGTAACCAAGCCAGAAAGACTGGAGAACAATTTTTGACTTATTTTCCCTGAGTCAGATCAGTGAACAGGATATTTAGAAAGTTGGGGGAAAATACTGAGCAGGAAAACCACCTGGCAGAGCAGGCAGAACAGCTCTGCACAACACTAGAAGGCAGCATTAGTGACGAGCACACTGGGGTGCACATCACTGGCACTCTTTCTCCTGAGATACACAGTCCAGGGCAGCAGGAAATCTCCCCCTCTCACCCAGCCAGAAGGAGAAACCCAGTCCATGCAGAACTGGAAAGAAAGACAGGACAATCTCTCACTCACTCAGTGTGTCCCCTTGTTCATGGAAACAAGGTGACATGAATGTGTGAGCAGTTGGTGTTATGGTCCCAGTCTGTGTTCTCACAGTAATAACACCCTGCTGTGCTGAGTGACCCTGAAGTCATGATCTCTTCTCTGAGGGTCTAGTAAAGGTAAATGAGGCCTTGAGTTTGGGGCTCTGGTACCATAGAGCTGTTATCCTTTAAAGAGAAGACAGGACTGTGATGCCCCCTCAGGGCCCAGGGACTGGGGAGGGACCCTTGAGGACACGGCAAGAAGGGCCTGACTGTCAGCCAGAAGTGGAGCTCTAAGCAGAAAGAAGTTAGCTGCACTTTCATGATGAAATCAGAGTCTCAGGGACTGTAAAAAGGGAAGTTTCCTGTGTTTGAGTCAACCAGCCAGGATGTTTTTTACAACTGTCTGCACAGACTAAATTCCATTTATACATCGAAACGAAAATTAATGCATCATTTGTGTTTTAATTTTGGGCTTTATATGTTCTTATTTACAGTGCACAGTGATCAGCATACTTGAGGGAGGTTCTCCATGTATACACAGCACCTCTTTCATGACAGAAGCAAGTTTTGCCAGGTTGGGGGAGGATTTCACTGAAGTTGATCTGTCTCCCACAGAAAATGGAAGGTTGGGGCATTATTTTCCCTGCCATTTACATTTAAAATAAATGGTTTCCAAATTCTAGAAGAAATCTTACTTGTTGATCATGATAAGGAAAAAAACACCTCCCTCCTTTTTTTATCTGAGTGAAATACTTATAACAAACTTATCAGACCCACAGAACTACCTTAGTTTCTCTCAACTGAGTTTATTTTTTTTTAAGTATGGTAATCTCTTGCACAGTGAAAATTAAACCTCTGAGTCTTAATTTGCATATGTCCCCACAGCGGCTCTATAAGACATATTGTACAGATTTTTGCAAAAATCCCAAGCCCACATTACTCAAAAGCCTTGGAAATTCATTGGGTTTTCTTCATATTCGAAAACATGTGAAAATATAGGCAGTCACTCCGCCTTCCTTTCTAATCAGGATACCTTTTCTTCTTTGAAATCTGTCCATTTGAAAGGTTTCACTTTTTTAAATTTATTGAGTTTACTAGTATATTTTGGGTATACATTATGATCACATTCATCATTATGAATGAGTACCTGTGTGTAATATATACTGGTATGGGAGTGTAGAAGGGAGGGCAATGGAATGTGAAAAAATAACAATGAAAATAAATCATGCACAAGTTGACTTCTAGGCTTCCTTGAGTCTCTAGGGATTTCTGGTTGGGTGTCATGTCTCTGCTTTTCCCTGCCAACTGTAAACTTCTGCACTACTATAGGAATCACGAGTTCTTTCAGAGATGTTGTTGGAAAACCCGGTAAAGGTTTGACCTTTCTGATTGTTGTTTTGAGAATGTGGTGTGAGGATCTGGAGTAGCTCCTGCTGAGAGAATTGTTTCCACACACTGCAGGAAAGACCAGCTGAGAGGCCCTGTGGGTGCCTCCAGGAGTATGAGGACTCTATGCTTTTCACTGTAATGTGTGGAGAAGTGTGCACAGTGAAAATTAAACCTCTGAGTCTTAATTTGCATATGTCCCTGATCTCTTCTGTCCTACAGAGCTGGCCTATTTGTCTTTCATCTTTTAGGGGCAGATCATTTTTCAGGTCACAAATGACTTCCTTCCTTGCTGTTCTCATCTCAGTTCAACAAATCCTATTTAGGACCCAGTGGGGAAGGACAAGGCTTTCCCTCTGTAGCTCTCTCTTCTCTGTCCCTCTGCTCTGAAAGCACTGACTAAACAAACTCTCTGAGTCTTAGTATTTAAAGAAACACCTATATATGTTCTTATAGCTATAGCACTATAAAAAACTAGTATGCAGTACTTGGGCCTGGAGATTACCACACCACCATTAACACTTATTGAAAATGTGGTCTAAATTGATTACTGTCCTTTATCCTCTCTTAGAGTCAGCATGCATCAAATTTGTGACATTTTCATATGACATATGAAATACCAATACCTTATGTTTTTCCTTGTGAAATATATTTACAATTTGCAATCTAGTGTGTTTAACAAATACGTAGATTTGAATGTATTATAACCAATATTTTACTTCAAGAGCTAAAAGGAGAACTGCAATAAAAGACACTAGGTGATGGGTTATATGCATATATTAAATTTGATTCCCTTACATTGTGCAGAATGTCAAAAATCTCAGAGCATCAGACTTTGAAGTTTAACACTTTACAATCCCCATTTCTTTCTATAACTTCATTCTAAGAGAAAAAAAAAGGTGTTTTATTTGTTTCATTCAAAACAAGGCATAATTTTTTTTCTAATTTTTTCCATACTGTTTCAGTTATAGCTTTGGATTTGTATATTTATATAAATAGAGTGCTTAAGAACAATGTTGGCAAAAATTGTTAAATTTAGAAATATGTTGTTTTAAAGTGTATATTCGTATCTTTGGTTTTATGTTTGTTTGTTTGGTTTTTGTTTGTTTGTTTGTTTTGTTTTTTTGAGACAGGGTCTCACTTTGTAGTTCAGGCTGGCCCTGAACTCAGCCTCAGATTCACATGACAGCAATTCTCCTGCATCTGCCTCCGGAGTTCTGGGATTACAGGCCTGAAACAACATGCCTGGCTCTGTGGTATGTGGTGTTGATTGTTGCTGAGCATGGCTCTCCACATCCAGTATTGTATGTGCTTACCGGGAATCGAACATAGGGCCTTACGCTTGCAAGACAGGCGCCGGGACCACTGAGCTATATCGCTGGCCTTATATTCATATATTAAAGTTAAGATTTTGATTTGGTTAAAAATGAAAATGAAGGGCCAGGTATTCAGCTCAGCGGTTTTGGTGCCTGCCTTGCACGTGCAAGGGCTCAGGTTCAATCCCGGGTAACAACATACAACACTGCCAGCAGTGGTGACTCCAGGCCAACAGCAACTAGTACCAAAATCCACAGTACTGAGCCTGGTGGTCAAGCCTGTAATCCAGCACTAGGGAGGCAGACAGCTGTGAGTTTGAGGCTTGCCTGAGCTACGTAGTGGGCTTAGGGCCAGTCTGAACTACGAAATTAGACCTTGCTTTAAAAAAAAATGGGGGAAATATGGTACTACCAAGACAAAGAGGACCTGAAAAACTATAAATGCAAAGCTTGTTCCCCCAAATCCTAAAGAATATCTTGAATAAAAACAATGCAATCACAAACTCATGAGACCAAGCACAGTGACTCCATTTGCCAAGAGATGAAATTGACTGGAAATAGGTAAATGCAGACAATAAAAGAGCTAAGAACTCGAAAACACCAAGATAGGTCGTAATCAGTCCATAGCAGTCATAACCGTTAGTGTCAACAGTTTCAATGCACCAATTAAAAGACACAGACTTTCAGAATGGATTATGAAGCAAGATCTTACAATTTGCTGTGTTTAGGAAAAACACATGATTCAAAATGAAAGCCAGAGACTGACAGTAAGAGGATAGAAAGCAACGCTCCGTGTGGTGGGAAACTGCCAAAAAGCAGGAGTGGCTATTCTATTTGCAGACAAAATAGATTTCAAACCAAAACTGATACAGGGAGACAAAGAAAGACACTACATCATCCTAGAGGCAACAGTTCAGGGGAAAGAAATGACATTATTAAATATCTATGCATCAAATTCTAATGCACCCAATCTATATAAAAGAGCTATTCATGGAAGTATGCACGAAAAGCCAGATACACCATAATTCAATATTACAAGGGGACTTTAAAATTCCACTGTCACACATGGACAGATCAACTGGACAAAAATTAGTATGAAATTGGTGAGCTAAACCATACTTTTGAACAAATAGACTTAATACATATGTAGAGGGTATTCTACTTTACAATACCAGAATAAACATTCTCCTCAATGATCAGGGTACAATCTCCAAAATAGATCACATACTAGTTCACAGAACATGTTTAAGTAAATGCAAAGAAAGAATTGAAGTTATTCCCTGTAGACACTCACAACATAGTGACTTCAAACTGGAGCTGAATAGCAAAAGAAACTCCAAGAGTCTCAAAAACACATGAAAATTGAACAGCACTCTGTCAAACAAACAATGAGTCACAGATAAAAATAAGAAGACTTTAAGCAGTTTCTTCAATTAAATGATAACTTCATTGGAACATACAGGGATTGATGGAACACGATGAAAGCAGTCGTGTGAGAAAAAATACATAGAAGTGGACATCTACACGAGGAAAACAGAGCAAGCTAAAATAATTGATCTGACCCTGAAAAGAGGAAAAAGATAAACCCAGAGCTCAGACAAAGGAGGAGATTATAAGGATCAGAGCAGAAATCAATGCCATGGACAATATGAATAATAAAAACATTTCAATGAATTTTACAGCTAGTTCTTTGACAGAATAAATAGAATTGACACACCCTTAGCCAATTTTGCCAAACAAAGGAAGGGAAAGGCTCAAATCCATGCTATTAGGAATGAGAAGGGAGGAAATCACCACCGATCAGAAGTCAAGAGTATAATAAACACCTACTTTGAAAATTTATACTCCAATAAGAAGGAAAAAATGAATGGAGTCCTAGACCCATATGAAACTTCAAAGTTAAACAAAGAAGATTAAAAAATGTTAAGCACACCAATATTAATGGGTGAACTTGAAAATGTAAAAAACAAAACAAAACAAAACAAAAACTACCTGCAAAGAAAAACCCTGGTCCTGTTGGCATTACTGCTGAATTCTGCAAAACTTGGTGAGAAGAGTTAACGCCACTACATCTCAGATCTTTAATGATATCAAAAAGGAAGCAGTGTTCCAAAATTCATTCCTGGAAGCAACGATTACATTGATTCCAAAAGGAGCAAATGATCCAACCAAAAAACAGAACTACAGTCCAATCTCCCTAATGAACATTGACCCAAAATCCTCAGTAAGATACTGCGAAACAGAATACAGACAATCAAGAAGATCGTACACCTCGAACAAGTTGGATGCTTCCCTGTGTTGCAAGGATGGTTCAAGATATGTAAATCAAGAAATGTAATTCCCCATGTTAACATACTCAAGGACAAAAAAACATATGATCATCTCAATAGGTACAGAAAAACACTTGACAAAATCCAACACACGTTCATGATCAAAGCCCTGCAGAGAAAGAAATTGATAGACTTTATCACAACTTAATAAAAGTTATTTATGAAAGGCCAACAGGCAGCATCATACTGAATGGTGAAAAATGGAAATATTTCACAGCGTTTAGTTACAAGACAAGGATGTCCACAGTCACCACTCTTCTTCAGTATACTGCTGGAAACATTAGCTACAGCAATTAGCCAAGCAATTCCCTGAAAGAATGAGGATAGGAAAGAAAGATATTCAACTGATATTGG
>PVIR01018007.1:0-34164 GCA_004026965.1 Petromus typicus
TAATCTCATTATTTTTCCCCTTCAATAGCACAAGGGAATTAGAATATCACACTAGATAACTTGAAACTGTGCATAAGAAATGACTTCTTCCGTATTTCAAGGAAATGTAATCAGGGATCCATGTCTTCACAGTGGGTCCTCTGATAGTACACCTGTTTCTAACCTGGATCCCCAGCTTTCAGGAACCTTTCTTATTCCTTTGAGGTGACTCTTCCCTAGAGAACCCACCCTTAACCTCAGGGAAGGAATTTCCTGACAATCCTTTCTCCTTCCCCCTCCTAATGTGCATTTTTCCAGGCCCCAATCAATCAAGCTGCTTAAAATAACACCCTAGGGAATTGAAGTGGTCGCCAGCAGATTGTTCAGTGATGACCGCTGATATCCCAGGTATAGTAGTTCAGCTGAGCCAGCCAGGGCAGTGAGGCCTAAACCCAGTTCTCTTCCAGCAGTCTGCCCCCAGCAGTCTGAGTTGCAAATGTGTCTCGTATTCTTCCAACTACTCAATGAGTAATTTTTTAACTGTATCATGATATACTTGTATGTGCCTCACCACACACCTTCCAAGAACATCCTCAAAGATGATTCTATCTACATCTATAAGGATTAGAGAAATAATCTGCTAATTGCTTCAACTTTTTGCAAAAAAATAATCATAATATTAGCTCCCTTCCTTCACGCTCCCCCAACTGATATTGTCTCCTCCCCCAGGAGAATACGCACTGAGAATCACCATGTGAGGCCTCACTAATATTTGCTTTAGCTGTCTAAGCATCAGGTCAAAGCTGTGCAACTATGAGACTGTGATTAAAGCTTCCATGGAGGGCCCTCGCTCTGCTCGAGGCTGGCAGGTAAGGAGGACTGGAGGTGCTAGGCACTGGACAAGTATTTGTTAAGGACTATCAATCTGTGTGAGTACTCTGATTTTTTAAATGCCATACAAAATTCATGGTCCACATGAAGTATAGTGATTTGATGATGAAGATTTAAAATAATAGGTAGAGGGTTTTACACATGTACTTATATACATACCATCAATTTGTGGTAAAGGATTGTCATAGTGCCAGGCACCATCTATTTCTGTTCAAGTCCAAAAACCATCTTTTCATTTTCTTTCTTCTCACTATTGACACTGTTCCTTCTTACTTTCCTATCTCCACCTTGAGAGGAGGCAGCAATTCTGTTCTTGCTCACAGACCATGGTTTTTCAGAATCTGTTTGTTTTGAAATGACATGTTCTTCCTGCCTGGAAGGTCCCAAATACTACTTAATGCTACAATCTATCTCTGAATCATGGCTCCCAAAGATTTTTGTGTTTTATTGATGAATGCTTTCAATGCAAGTCTTATGCAGGATAAATAGGAAAATATGAGCAATCACTAGTTTTCCTTCATGTTAAATTTAACACCTGCAATTATATAAACACAAAACAGCTTACATTCCACCCATGTCTTCTCCAACTCTTTAGACAAAAAATAACTATCCTAGAATGTCATCTCCTTTTGGTTTTGACCAAACCCATGTCCTAGATTGAAAAGTGTCCTCCCAAATTGATGTCCATCTGAAACTCATAAGTTTGACCTTATTTGTAAATTATCTGGCCTTTATAGATGTTACCAAGATAAATTCATGCTGGGTCAGACTTGGCCCTAAATTCAGTGAGTGCTATCCTTAGAAGAAGAGGAAATTCAGAGCTGGGAAAACAGAATGGCGTTCAGAAGGCCACGAGGACGTTAAGGAACACCGTGGGCTGCCAGTGTGCAAGCAGCCAGGAAAGTGCCATGGAGCAGATTCTCACTCACAGCCTCTAGAGAGGGCCAGCCCCGCTGACAATTTGGTTTTAGACTTCCAGTCTCCAGAATTATAAGAGAATAAATCTATTAAAACACTAAATCTGTAGCAATTTGTACAGCAGCCCTAAGGAAATTAACATACCTCCTACAGATTGCCATCAGGGGAAGAATGGGTAAGGAGCCCTGAGGTGCAGAGATCTAGCATGTTACACGACTAACCTGGGAAAACAGGACATTAACATATTAGATGTCGGCAGAGAGGACACTGATGAAGAAGACTTACAAATATTATGGAATAGCAATGTAAAGCAGCCAGAAGAAACGGCCACTGCACCCCTAGGGCATTGCAGACAGTGTAGTAACAATTGGCAAGGGTGCTGCTCGGCTCAGATGATGGTAACTCAGGGCCACCGAGGACCGTGGCAGCGGAGTGGGTTGGGGGTGGTGGGTGACTGTCAAGAGCGATGAAGAGTTAACAGGACTCTGCCAGAGGTTGGCCATGAAGGTGGAAGATGTGCAGTATGGTGACTCTGGAACCCTCAAACCTGCCTGGCTGATTATTATGAGGACAAAATCACTCACCATGTGGTAGTGCTGTTCTGGGCTAGTTTTTCTGCACCTTTTCTCCAAGTGTTTTCTGAAATTAAACAGCTTATAGAACAGAAAAAGTTGAAGAATTTTTCCTTCATTTTATAGATGATGAAATAGATTCTGCATAGCAACTATTTGCTCAAAAGCAACAGGAGACTTGAATCTTCTCACGTGGCACTAGTGGAAAAGTAGATGTCAAGGCTCTGAACATGATAAGCTCGCCTCTCCTGTGCACACAGGAGGGAGGGGTGAGCGGCATACATACCCACTGGGTTTCTCTTGGGAGGTGGTGATGGGCATTAGCACTCACTGGATGGCTTCTTCTTCCCAAATAAACAATCATATGACACAATGTCTGAAAGCCCAGAATATTTCCTGTCTCCTTTGGCCCACTGCCCTGCCTGCTGCAAACTTGGAGCCTTTAGAGACACCCAGCCTTCTACTTGCCTGCGCCTCAGTCTCCAGCACCAGGACCCATGGGGCACTGTGAGCTCACTGCACCCCACCTGCTTGGCACCAGCTATCTAGAGAGGCTGGACCTTTCTCTGCCAAAGAAAATCCAGTGGCTAGCCTGTACCCTGGACTTCCTCCAGCACGCTAGCTCAGCAAACAGCCCACCTGGAGTCTCTGTCTCTGCCAAGAGTCTGTCACTTTCGCTGATTTGAGAGGACCCTGAATGAAGTTCATCCTTATCAAGCAGGAAGTTATATTTCCCAGGGAGCATAACTTTCTTTCCACCTTGACAGTTAACCAGAAACAGCGTAGAGAGTGAAAGAGAACCTGGATGTTCCTAACCTACAGAAATCTATCTGCCCTTTGGAGTCCACTTGATTGGTCATCTGCTCTGTGGCTCCTTACTTAAATTCCATGAAAAGCTGCCAGCCACCTGCACATCTGTGTTCCCATAGCAAATGTGCCTCATGTTGTTATAGCCCCCACCACCTGGGAAGCTAACAGGTCCTACCTTCAAAGCCAGGACTCACTGGTGAGTAGTGAGTGCCTCATAGCTAGCTGTCAAGGAAAATGCTGTGGTCACCACTATTATAGCAGGCAGACTTCCACCACCAGTTAGGAAAGACAGCTACAGTAGGTCATGGCCAGCTACCACACAGCTGGTACCTGTCAACCCAGACTGCCATGCTGCACCACCTCCTATCATTTTATCTGCTTCCTACTTGCCCTTCAAGTAATCTGAGGTCAGAATTCCTCTTGCTCAGCTGTATATCTCTGGACTCTGCATAGATCCTGGCACTTAGTAGATGCTTATGAAGTATTTTGTTCAGTGAATGATTAATCAATAAAACCCATGATCTTTCCCATAGACCAAGAAAATACAGTCAGCCCAGTAATAAACAAGTCTCCCTCTCACTCTAGCTATGCCTCCCTCAACCCATCACACAGGGAGACCATTCTTTTCTGAGCACTTGGGCTCTCTGTTGTCATGTCATTCATGACGATATCTGGATGTCTATAAATCAATAAGTTGAAATCAGATGGCAATTTCTACTGTAGCTCATACTGTGCCCAGCACATTGGCACCATTAACATCCCTTGACTTTAAATTATTCCAGTTAAATGAAGGAATATATCATCATCTGTTGTCATTTTCTATTCTTTTTTTTAATACACCATTTGTCCAGATTAAAAACTGGTAGTAAATGGATTGCAGTATTATGTAACTGTATTGACTTCTTCTTATTCATTGAATCACACAACTTTAAGGTTGAATTGCCACACCTATTCAAACATTTCAAGGTAAGAACAATCAGACTGTTGTCCTTGATAGAGTTACTGCTTCATCTCTCCACTTATACATATTTATTCATTCAGCCAGTGATCATGTCTAATAAAAGCAAGTTATAACATCATTTGGGAAAACACAGAGCAAAACTACACTCTGTAACATTCTAATAACCACCTTATGTTTATGTGAGTTCTTAGACAAAGTTAGGCATAAATGTAGGCAGGATTATCAGACAGGTTTATAGGATTTCATATTCTTTCCCAGAGCATACGTGGCCCTTCAAGAATATACCAATATTTAACAGGCTGGGAGTAGGCTTTTCTAGCATGTATGAAGCCCTGGGTTCTATGTAGAAAAAAATTACCACCAACCTAGAATGTGTTTTAGCTAAGAATCACCAATGATACAGACAAAATAAAAGGCGTGGCCCATGCTGTCCAAGTGCTTATCTCTGCAACTGTCCAGAACTTTAAGCATTTCCATAGGCTGTCAATCTCTCAGCTGTGTCCTATGTCATGAAGGCAGATTTTCTAGAAATTTAAAGCTTACTTCTCCAGACATGGGAGCTTAAAATATATACAGAGTATTGTGTATTTTAGAAAGAAAAGTTAGAATTTCTAAACCATATTATTTATCCATGTTTTAGAAACACTCACTGAAACTTGCCCCCTCCCCCTTTAGGTCTCCCTGGTACTCTTGGTTTCAGATACAAAGTCCTAAGTTGCTCAGGACTCCCTGAGGTTTGCAGCAGCTCACATTGAAAGACGTCACTCGATTCTTACCACGAATCGTGGCTGGCACTGTTATTCCTTCACTTTGTTGGTATTTCTACTTGTGCTGTTTCCACTTGGTGTTCCTCATAAGGACCCCTGTGGAAGACCTGCTGACTGCTGTTTCTCCTGTGCTTTTCCCTGGCTCTTTTTTCTCTAACCAGGGTCATTTATTAGATAGAGCCTTTGGACATGTGACTTGTGTAGTCACACAAGGTCCTATACTCAGTAGGGCCCTCCATTTGCCTCACTACTATGCTAATGCTGTCTTGAGAGGTGTCATAATTTTGCCTTGGGAATTGTGTTTTGTAAGTGTGGTTTGATGGGTCTGGGGACTGTGCACAGGGGCAGAGGAGATATGCCTGGTGGCCCTCTCTATATATAGAACACTAGTGGTATACCTTTATATCACTGAGCTGGCTTGATAACATGGATGGGCCCATAGACAGTCAGTGCTCATGTTTCACAGCCTTACACCCATAGCTAGTGGCTAGTGATGTTTCTTGAAAGTAGAAGAAGGAATTTAGAAGGTAATGGAGGAGGTGGCCAGTGCCAAGAATAAGGATTCTAAACTTCCAGGGGGTTCTCTGACTCTACACCTCTCAGAGTTACTTCAGGCAAATACAGAACCTTCCCTGGGTCCTACTTGCCTTGATTCTGTCTGCATCGTGGCATTGTAAGGACCAGTGTGAGTCCAGCCTGAGCTGGACGATCAGGGCTATAAGGGCTCTGAAGTCAGAAATTAACATGTGCTGGAGAAATACAAAGTGAGCCACTCATTCTTGCTTCCTTCTTGTCCCCTCTCCACCACTCCACATCTTCTTCCTTCAAAACCTTCCCATCATCAGTCACCCCCACCCACTCACCCAATGGCTTTTTCCATTTAGCAGAGGAACACATAGTAATTTCTCTTACCTCCTCATCTACCCATCCCAAAAGTCACAGCCACGTTTCCAGAGGGCTTCTCTCTGCTCGTGGGCTCTCCTCACTTCCTAGTCACTTCTCATCTTGCTTCCATTGGCCTTGCAAAGACTGTTTTCATTGAATGCAGAAAAGACCCCATAGGTCCACATCTGGGAGGATGAGCTTGACCTCCTCCTTGACCCTCTTGAGGGAACCTGTGACCCTTTGCCTGCTCCAAAAACTCCACACACTCTTAGCTTTCCTCCTCTCTCTCTGGTGCCTTCAAGGCCCTCCCTTCTGCACAGCCCACCACTTCCAAGTGACCTTGAGTGTGCTCCATCCTCCAGTCACACTTTCTTGCACACATTCTCCCTATGACTTGATTGGGTCCTGCCATGGCACCCCCCAAGTCTGACCCTGTAGTCCAAACTGCTTGCTGATATGATGTCCCAAAGGTCACACTTTGATGCCTCACAAGCTTCTCAAACATATGTCCAAAGGTCATTGTATAATTTTTCCCCAAAGCTTCTATCTTGGTTTATTTTCTGTGAACAGAAATGCACTTGACATTTTTAGTTTGTTTTACCTAGAATCATACCTACAGATGAGGGTCTAACTGCAAGATTAGTTGGGAAGAGACATCTCAGTGAGGTCCCCATGTAACCACTCTGCTTAAAAATACATCCTCTCTCTCCCACCAGGACCTTGCTCTACTCTTAGGCCTTTATCAATTTCTAGGAAACTCTACAAATGACTCATTAGTGATGCTTATCTTGACCCTCACTAGGTGTGAGGCCATAGTGCAAGTTTTGTCATCTGTTTTGCTCACTGATAAATGTTAAGTGTCCCAAATAGTCATAGAAATCTCCTAAACACCTAGGAATGATATGATCAGGTAAACAGTCATGGCCTCTTTTCCATTTCCCCTACCAGATATACACCACATCATTCCAGATAGTGTTGCACTTTTCTCTGAATCCCACTCATCTAGCACCTTGCCTTCTAATTTCATCAATGAATGTTTGTCAAATGACTAAAGTTTGGGCACAAGACATGTAACCTCATCTCAGGTAACAATTCTTGACAATGCTTCTGGCCTATAGTTGCATCTCTAAAGTATCTTGAACTTTAGGGACTGCACATTTCTGTATAAGTCTATTTTGTGCTCCTATAACAAAGTACTCCAGATTGGGTGTTATGGCTTATAACTAGATGTCCCCCCCACAAGGCCTATGCACTCATAGGTGGAGCTTTTCAGAAGTGCCTAGATCTAGGATACTGGGATTAATGATACATGGTACTGAATTAGTCCGCTAATTAGGTTATCATACTTCTGGGTGTGGACGATGAGAAGTACCACTCTGAATGTGACTGGTACCATCCAAAAGGCCTGTAGCCTGATTAGGATAAAAGGAAAACAGAGGCTTGCTACTTGCACCTCCTGGTTCCCCTGCCGTGGACCGTATCTCCCCTGAAACAGCCCTCTGCCATGTACCACTCAGCCTTGCAGCTGGCCAACTCTGGGCTGAAACCTCCACAGACTGTGAGCCAGAATAAACCTTTCCACTTTTAACTTGTGGATGTCAGGCACTTTGTCTCAGCAACAACAAAAAAGTAACAAAGACACTGGGTAATTTTAAAAGAATATAAATTTATTTCCTTACAATTCTGAAGACTGGAAAGTTCAAGATCTAGGAACCATCACCTAAGAAGAAACTTCTCACTGTGTCATCTCATGATGAAAAATGAAAGACAAGAAAATGAGAGACTGGGAGAGAAAGAAAGAGAAACAAAGGAGGACCAAATTTATAAAAAGTAAAATTCAAGAGAAAGATGAGGGTAAATGGGGGCCAAACTCAGCCTTTGTAAGGAAAGTTCCCTCTGTAACAAACTAACTCCCTGGATGATGGTGTGGCTCTCTTCACCCTATCTTCATGACCTAATCACTTCTCACAAGCCCCCACCTCCCAGACTCAGTTTCCAACATACACTTTTAAAAGGACAGATTGAAACCACAGGATCATGTGATTATTTATATTTTTTCCCTTTGTTTCATATAGCCATCCTAAAGAAAAGCATTCAAGATTAGACTTATCAAACTGAGGGCCCCCACTATTTTTGGTAATAGGTTAAATTAGTCTTGATGTTAGGTTACCTTGAGCTTTTTCAGAACTCTATCTGAAATCTCTATTTCAGATAACCATTTGCTTCAGCCATCTTTCCCTTTTCTTCTATCTCCCAAGGGCCAGAAGGCAATGCCCTGAGTGTTAGGTATTAGAAGATAAATTCCCTAGCATATTCATGCCTCCTCAGACTCTGAACTTTTGATCTTTCTGCCAGAGTTCTCCAGGGCAACTGAGCCCCATTTGCCACCAGACACGTCTCATGCCTGATTTCCTTCCCTTCCTCCTCTTACTTCCCAAACAGACTGGGATATCTTTCAATGACTGCTACATTGAAATCTTTCTCTCTGAATCTGCTTGTAAAAAAACTCAATCTGCAACGATTACAGCATCACTTTAGTTTATGTGCTGCTTTTCCAAAATTGCTAGTAGTGGCTTTTTGTGTGTGTGTGTGTGTGTGTGTGTGTATATATATATATATATGTGTGTGTGTGTGTGTGTGTGTGTGTGTGTGTGTGTGTATAAAATTCATACATTATACACATCTTAGTCAATGAATTATTGCAAAGTGAGTGAATACCCAAGTCAATAAATAAAATAGTGCCCTATCCACACACACACCCCCAGCTGCTATCCTGACTTCCAGTACTATCCAACTTTGCCTGCTATACATTCAGTATATATTCCTTCAAGTTTGACTTCTTTCACTCAACCTCATATTTGTCCAAGTCATTTGTGAAGCTGCTATACTGTGTATTTTATCATATTCTGGTAATATGGACCACTTGCATTCTATTTTTGATAGTCATTTGGGAATATTATAAAAGAATTGCTGTGGACATTCTTGCCTTTTCACATGCATACACAGTTCTGTAGGCTGTAGGCACCAAGATGGTCTCATTGTGGGTTTGCCTCTCTGGATGCATATACAGTGGTACCACCCTAGCAGTTGGGGTCTTAATGTTTTCATATTATAAATAGGGCACGATAAGGATATGTACTCATAAAAAAAAGGATATGCACTCATGTCAGATGGTTGCCATAGCATGTTACCACAAATGGAAATTTATCTTTGCATAGTTCTTGAGACCTAACATCCAAAATCAAGATCAGCAGCATTGGTTTCTTCTGGAGGCTCTGAGAGAGAATGCTTTCTCCTCCCTTCTGGGCACCCCCAACCACCACAGGCCTTCTTTGTTTTGTAGATTAATCACTCCTTGTCTCTGTCCCCACATTGCCTTGTCCCCTGTATGTCTTCTCCTCTTACAAGGACGTTTGCGGGCATGAGAGATGTGGTCATTGCATCTGCCATCCCATTGATTACCTGGTCGATTCAGCTGATCTGACTGGCTGGGTGATGTCCTCCCTAAACGTTCCATGTATGTTCCTCCCAAAACTGTTCACTTGTTTGGGGAAGACAATCTTCCCAGTAGCTTGAGGGTCTTCCCCAGGCAACACATTTTCTGAGCACTATTATTGGTCAAAAGGAAAATTATATCGTAATGACTTGTTCCATTTTAACACTGCAAAAGCTGAAATACATCAAAATATGAGTATTTTTCTCTGTGCATCATGTTAATTTTCTATTTAAATATATTAATACGTTGGAAGGTGGCAAATTGAAGGGCTGTCCCAAGTGGCAAGAACTCTAGCTATCTACTGAAATACAGGAAGACCCCTCTTCAGTCAGGAGTTTCTCTACTGTAACCTCCAAACAAGCTCTCAAGGACTGTTGTCCCTTGGATTTAGGATCCATCCTAATACAACATGTTATTCTTTTGAGGTCTGCACCTTAAATATGTCCATGAAGACTCCTTCCCAACTTAGGTCATATTCACAGTTTTTAAGTGGACCTGTCTTTGGGAGCCACCATTCAGCCCATTACAAACCCCAAAAGTTAGAGAAACCACTACTCCATAAGAGTTAAACTCATAAATCCTCATCCAATGAAAGAGTTAAGTTCCCTGAGGAACTTACGATGGCCACAGGCAGGACATCTCTCAAAATGAAGGCAGATGTTAACCGAACTCAAAACCCTACAAGTGATCTGCATCATGTTTCCATTTTGTAAAAAGGTCCCATAAAAATTAAAGTGCATTTGGCCAGAGTCATTCTTAAATTATTATCATTTAAAGATGAGCCCCTCAGTACCCCCATCATGACAGTCAGTTGTCCTAAAGAAGTGTGGAAAGTGACAGAAGGAACATCCAGCATAGGAGAAAAGTCAAAACATTAAATGATCTGAGAAAAAAACCCTGAAAAAGAATTCTCCCATCTTGGAATTTTTATTCTGAGGAACCTATCCTCAGTGAGGAACACACACACACATGCATATGTTCACATAGGCACACACGTACATACACATACACACACGTGTGCATGCACGAAGATAAACTTTGTTTTAAAAAACACACCACACATACACATTTCCAATCATTTTCTGCAGACTCCTTTGAAAATCAAGAATCCTCCACACATTTATAATATTTCTTTTTTTTTTTTTGAGACAGGGTCTCGCTTTGTAGTTCAGGCTGGCCCTGAGCTCAGCCTCAAACTCACATCACAGCAATCCTCCTGCCCCTGCCTCCCGAGTGCTGGGATTACAAATGTGAGCCACTATGCCGACACTGTGGTATGTGGTGCTGATTGCTGCTGGGTGTGAGTTTCCACGCCCAGTATTGTATGTGGTTGCTGGGGAATCGAACCCAGGCCCTTGCGCTTGCAAGACAGGCACCAGAACCACTGAGCTAATTCCCCGGCCCTATAATATTTCATTTTTTAACATTGGGTTTGTTCAAAGATTCTCAGGTGACCACAGCTACTGACAAAAATCAGGTTTTCTTATACTCATGAAAATGTTTTGGCATTTTACTCATGTTTTTGCCCTGGCCCCGTGAGCTAGCTACATTAACCCTAATGAGTAAGCTGATCTCGTCCTTCCCTGCATCTGGACAAGGCAGGGTTTTCTTCTGTGAAACAGGCCTCTTTCTGTCTGACCACCCTGAATCAGAAGTCCTGATATTCTGTAGCTGCTGTAGCCTGGGCATCTCACACCCTCTCTCTGCTTCTCTCCTCTCCAACTTTTAAACAGATTTAACTGCTTTAACGTAGTGGAAAGTTCAGTTTGGTTTATTTCAGTTTGGTTTGGTTTGGTTTGATTTGCCTTGGTTGGTTTGGTCTTGTTTAGGAAAACTAATCCAAGAGGTCCTGAGCTACATCTTTAGTCATTTTTTTAATCTTGAAACAGGATGTCACTAAGTCATCCAGGCTGGCCTTAAATTTGTGATCCCTATGCCTCAGCCTCCCAAGTAACTGGGATTTTAGTCATGCATCACTAACTCTAGCAGAAAATTTTTCTTTGAAAGGACTTTATAAAAACTAAAGGTATTCAGAAAGAAATTTCTATTTTTCTTACACATGCATGCCAGTTACTTGGAACAATTCTGGAGTTTACATGTCACTGAGATGTCTAAGTAGGGCCACTCATAGCACAGCCACTGGCAATGACAGCTGTTGGGTACTGATTCTCTGGATACAGTGGCCCCTTAGTTATTCAGTAGTGCTAGCAGGATCCAGAAGCCCCACACCAGCAGCAGCCCTAGCCCACCTCCGCAGTTTGCTTCCCCTCTCTCCCTACACTCACTTCTGCACTGGCCCCCATGAAATATCCCTGAATCTGCATCATATGGTGCTGAAACCAGAGCCTGTGCCATGTTTTCAATACAGCTTGAGTGGTACCTCGGAACGTCATGTGTTAGAAGCTTGATCTCCAGGAGGCTATGTGGGAACTGATGGAATTTGTAAGAGGTAGGGCCTGATGGAAAATTATTAACTCATCGGGGGCACTGCCCTTGGCAAGAATTAATGTCATTTTCATGGGACTCTTGTTAGTTCTTGAGAGAAGATTGTTATAAAAGAGAAAACAGGCTCATTTTTGCTCTCCGGATTCCATTTCTCCAGGTGATCCTTCTTTCTCTCACATGCTACCAGCATTGTGATGCCACATGCCATGAAGTCCAGACAGGACAGAGCCAGTGCCAGGCCTTGAATCTCCAGAACTGTGAGTGAAATAAATGTCCTTTATTTTTTTTCCCATGTGCTGAATTTATTTTAACAAATCAATTTAGAAATACCATAGAATTAAATAAACTTCTGACAGGTAAGCATACTGCCGTGTTCCTGAAGCAGATGTTAACACCTGATAAAAGTTAATAACTGCTTGTTAGGAAAGATGTCCATGAATAAGGCCTCTTGCCTTATTCAACCAAACTAAAACCACTGTGTTTCTCCAACCTTCCTAGTATGACAATGTAACACTATCAAACCACAATTGAATATAATAAAGATGGCATTGGAAGGCTAGATCAGTACCATTGTAAACTTCCTTTCTTATAGAGTTCCCAGCATCAAGTATTTTGTTATAGCATTACAAAAGGAATGAATACAGCCTGACTGCTATAGACACATAGTGTTCCCTCTTCTTTATTTTATTTTATTTTTTTTTTTAGGTTTTTTGAGACAGGGTCTCGCTTTGTGGTTCAGGCTGGCCACAAGCTCAGCCTCAAACTCACATCACAATCCTCCTGCCTCTGCCTCCCAAGTGCTGGGATTACAGGCGTGAGCCACCACGCTCGGCACTATGGTATGTGGTACTGGTTGCTGCTGGGTGTGAGTCTCCACACCCAGTATTGTTATGTGGTTACCGGGGAATCGAACCCGGGCCCTTGCGCTTGCAAGACAGGCGCCAGAACCACTGAGCCAACTCCCCAGCCCAGTGTTCCCTCTTCTTGATCATGGCATGGTGAGAAATTAGTGAAGTACCTCAGCCTGCAAAGAGTAGGCAAAGTCTCAGTTCTGGCAATAACAGTGGGACTTTCAGAAAACTCTAATCCCATTCTATCTAAGTGCCACTGAACTGGCTACTGACTCCATGGTGTTGTAAACATGAACTCTGGAGGAAGACCACCTGGGTTTCAAGTCCTGACTCCTCACTTTGGGCAAGTGGCTCAAGTTCTGTTACTCAGCTACAAAATAGGTTAACAAAGTACAGTTTGACGGAGTTGTTGAGGATAAAATGAAGTAAGATGGGTGAGGCATGTAGAGGAGTGCTTACCATGGAGGAGGAGCTCAGCAAGTGTTGGCTACTGCCCTGAGAGTGGTAGGACCTATGTGAAGAACTAGACATGGAAGACCTTTGAGAAGCTCAAACTCAGAGAGAGAGGGAGAGAGAGATGAAACAGAGATAGACATAGACAAAGACAGAGAGAAGTTATTAATACCCATAATCCTTTATGTCTCTTATTTCTTGACCTTTTCAATTCCTTTCTCTTGAGATGTACCCAAAGTCAAGCGTGAGAAGAAGGAGGCTCAAAGTCTCTTCAAGACAGTGTGGTGCACTGTGGCAGCCTCTTGGGATAGCCTGAGTATCTCCCTTCCAAGTATCATGTGCCCGGCAATTTGAATCAGTGACACTCTTCCCTGAGTGTCCCACCCACCAGCTATATGATCTTGAATCTATTGCTTGTTTCCTCACATCAAAAGGAATTAGCAAAACCTTACCTGACCAGGCATGGTGGACATGGCTGCTGAGGAAACAGCACTCTGGGAGGCTGAGATAAGAGGACTGCAAATTCAAGTACAACCTGAGCAAATTAGTGATATAGTGAGATTGTTGATCAATCAATCAATTAATCATTAAACAGTAAGTGGCTGGAAATATAGCTCAGTTCAAAGGCCCTGCGTTTCATCACTAGTACCACAAAAATCAATCAATCAATCAACAAAACAAACAAACATAATTAAAAAGCTTCCCTGCCCCCTCAGAGGATACTGAGGGTCAGAAAGTTTGACTTATAAGATGCCAAGTGCTCTATACACAACAAATGGTGATGCCTGGAAGAGAACATAGGCAGGAACTTTGAAGACAAGGTTCTGATCTTGTTCATCTTGTATCCAATATTCCCGTCAGCTCCTTCCAATACCTGTCTAGTACCTTGAACTCATCTAATAAAATACATGCTGGAACACCTTTGAGGTAGGGGAGTGAGTGGCAAGGGAGTCCATAACCCTCTATCCCCCAGGGCCCTGACATCCCTCTCTCAGCACTGTGTGGGCTGCAGGGAGCCTGCCAAACACGTCACCCATGAAATCACAGGGCCACCAGGAGGGCAGCCGGGGTGGGGCTGGGGGAAGTTTGCTAATTTTGTAAATTGGATCGTGCCATCACACACACACACCCATGGGTGACAGTAAGTCAGAAGAGGGAAGGGAAGGAACAGGAGACAGTTTTATGTGAGTAGAATCACACATCCTGCCAGATGATTCACAGGCCTGGGGCCAGCCCTGGGCAAAACTGTGCAGTAGGAAAGTTGGTTTTCATTGCTGTCACACGCTCCATGTCATCATCCTCTCCATCCTCTCACTGTGTTCTCTAACGTGTCTGCTTTCCCCCTAGGAGCTCACCTGACTGGCCCCAATGAACTATGACCCAGGTATTTCCTGACTCCTCTGTCCCAAGGTGCATCCCACTTCCCACCAACATTCCCATCCTGGTGGCCCACTGCCCAACAGCTAGATCCTGCTGTTACTACAGCACCGACTAGGTCCTCCCAAGTATCAGAGTTGAACTCTACCTTTTATAACCACCATCAGAGCCTGGATCTTCCTTCCAAGGAAAGGGCCGGTTCCTGGAAGTTAGAAACTCTGTTTGTCCTCTCTGCAGCCTACACAGAGCCCAGTAGCATCTGAGTCGTGAGACTGAACACATTGAAACAGGGACCTGCACTTTAGGTACAGGAAGTTATGGAGTCAAAGTCTCTAAAACAGTTGAAGGGGACAGGAGTGTTTACAGCCTCCTAAGGATGGAGGAAATGAGAGCCAGAATTCCAGGGAAGAAAAGTCTGAGTTCATTTGGATGAAGGGCCCAAGGGAACTCTGCAATATTTTACGGTATTTTGATTAGTTTTAAAAGTATTTCAAAATAACAATGGAGAAGAAGAAGGAAAAAGAGACAATGACAGACCCACATGGCTTTACATAAATTTTATCAAAAGTGAGCAAATGAATTATTTCTGTTGTATACAAATTCTTCCAAAGCATGGAAAAATTAAGAAAATAATTCTCATTTGGGGTTAATATTACATTTATTCCAAAAGTAAACAAGTGCTGAAAAGCCGTGTTCAAGACAATGTATGGATTCACAGAAAATAGTCCTGGATTAACTAACAAATTGAATGTACATCAACAAATATATCACAGCCAATTTAGTTTTAATACAGGATGGCTATAGACCTTTGAATATAATACACTGTGCTATCTAATCACAGAAAAAAAACTGATATATTCATATCAATGCAGAAAAAGTTTTTAAAACATTAGATATACTTCAACAACTACTCATCAGAAAAAAAAAAAAAAGAAGTTTTGAAAATCAGGTATTGTAGGAAATTTGTAAACAAGTCCAACAGAATTCATCACATTATTAGAACAAAACATTTGGGGAGGGCCAGGGATTTAGCTCAGTGGTTCCAGTGCCTGCCTTGCAAACACAAGGTCCCAAGTTCAGTCACCAGTACCACATATAACAACACCAGACATGGTGACTCACATCCACCAGCAATCAATACAACATACCACAATGCTAGGCATGATGGCTCACACCTGTAATCCCAGCACTCAGAAAGCAGAGGCAGGAGGATTGCTATGAATTCAAGGCTAAGTTCAGGACCAGCCTGAAGTACAAAGTCAGACCCTGTCTCAAAAAAACTTTAAAAAGTTTGGAGAAATTATTACACATAAAAAAACATATAAAAAGTAATGCATTTCTATAAATCGGTAATAGACAATTATAACATGTAAAGGAGAAAAAGGATCCACTCACCAGAGCAGTATAATTTAGAAGGAACTTTGAGATACATTTAGCAAAAGAAATATTTGCAAGACCTTCACCAAGAACCGTGCAAATCTCAGCACTTACCTGAAACAAGTGGATGTGCGGGCGGCAATGGACTTTCATTGGCTGAATCACCACTCTGCAGCCTCAGAGCAGTAGAAGAGTTCAAGTGGGTAACGGCACAGCCATGAGGACTCAGCACAAGGGACACTGGATAGTTTGAATGGTTTTATGTCCACTTCAAAACTCACAATGAAACTTAACCCTCAGTGCAGATGCTTCTAGAATGTATGATAGATATTGTAAAATAGAAAATATTCAAAAGGAAAAGAGGTTAGGAGTAAGTAATGAGGGGAAAGAAAAAATGTGATCATTAAAAAAAAGAAACAAAAGTTATGTATATAGGAGTGGAGATAGACAAGGTAATGGGAAAAAATAGAATTAATTTGTGTCATATACTGTACAAATTCTCAGTGTTGAGTGTGATCATGATGTATATATAAATGTACCAATAAAATCAATTTTTTTGATCTTCAAAATAAAAGAAGAATGGGACCATCAAGGAGTGATTAGGCCTAGAAGGCTCCGTTGGAACAGATCAGTGGTTTTTAAAAGGAACCAGAGGGTGAGTTTGCTCTGCCACCCTTTCCACCATTAACACACAGCACTCATGACCCATAGCAGATGCCCCAGCAGATGTCAGCGTACAGCAGACCACAGTCCTCACCAGACCATGGGACCGATGGCACCTCAGTCTTACACATACCAGCCCAGAACTATGAGAAGGAAATATCTATTTTTTATAAATTACTCAGTCTCAGATTGACTAAGATAGACATGCACAGCATTTCCACAGCAGTCTAATCAAAGCAAAACGTAAGGCTAGCCTAGAATCAAGAGTTGGAGGAATGACCAAAGAACAGTGCAGAGCTGTGCCTCCAAAGAATAGGTATTGTCTCCACCCTTGTTAAAGATCTGCTACAGACCCCACTCCTGCACGTTAGCAATGAATTGAAAAGTAGGGGAAGTATATTGCATGTGAAAATTTTAAATTGTGAAAAAGTCAATTCTTTCCCAAATAAGCTCTACTATTTAATTATTGTAAAAGCTTCACAGTTGTGTTTTTGTTTATGTTTTGTTTTGTATCTGTGCACTTGTGTTCAGTATGATGACCTCATCCATCCTAAAACTCATAGGAAAATAGAGGGAATAAGATCGAAGATTAAAGGTAAAGAGACAATGGATGGGACAAATGCTTCTGCCTTCACTCTATCACTCAACCCCACTCCATTCCCAATGACAGTAAAGCAATTTTTTAAAAACTCATAAACACATTTCAGGAGAACAAGACAGAATCCTAGAAACTGTTTTGGAAGCTAAAAAACAGTTAAGAAAATGACAATAATTTAGTAATGTAGAAGGTATGAGAAAGCTGAGTTCAAGGCCAACAGCAGAGAAACCAAGAAGCACTGTAACCAAATGGCAAATCCTACAAAGGCCTGGACACCAACCATCTCTGCAAATAAAGGTGCAGGTGTGCCTAATACTCTATGGGTTGAGAATCTACTTAATATGTGTCCCTGACCTCTCTCAGCTGTGCACAGAGAATTTCTATAATGGCAGAAAGGTACAATTCTGGTCTTAGGAGAAAGTCCATAGAGGTTTTCTTGACTAAAGACCACCAGGAAGAGGGAAGACACTAGTCTCTTTCTGAAAACCAGAGCACTATGGAGTGAGCATGCACTATGTGCTATCCTAGTTCTCTCCTGCACCTCTTTCTGGATGCCAGAGTCCAGGAAGGAAATAATTTAGTTTACCTAAGGAGAAAAACCTGAAGCTGCTGGTTACTGAAAATCTTGATCTTGCCACCTAAGCTCAGGACAGTACCCACTCACATGCCCAATGAGCTTTTTAGTTTCCTTTAAGGACACAAAGCAAGTGAGGAAAATTCTAAAGATGATATAGAGAGGCCCAGATGAACTAACAGGAAGCTAAGTTGATTCAGAGAGGGAAGAACTCTTTAAGATGCTGCAATTAATGTCCTCAGAGATACAAGAGAAGATGCTGCAGCTGGAGAGTAAGGGGAGGCTGTTATGAGGAGCATTCAGAGAAAAACCCTTGAGATTAAAAATATCATAAAATGAATTTTAAATGATTTAAAATACTATGGAATGATAAATGATTAAAATATAGAATGGATTAGAGTGATTTACAATACCATAAAATGATTAACATATCATATGATGAAAACATCATAGAATGGGAATAATAGAATGAAAAATTAAATAGATGCATGGGAGGAAAAAAGGCAAAATGGGTGGGAAATATAAAAAATAAGAAAAATAGCTAACAAGTCCAAGAGTTGTAGCTCAAGTAAACAAAGAAAAAGGAAAATGGAGAAATCAGGCCAGGAAGAGAGGAGAAAGGAGGAAAGAATATTCCAAAATTTAAAGACTTCAGTTTATAGATTTAAAGGACATACCAAATGTCCAATATGATGAATAAAATATTGTTATCATTTTTAAATGCTCTGCAAAGGAAAAAAAAAACCTATAAGCTTACAAAGATCAGAAAGCCTTTGGACTTTTCCATAATGGTATTAGAAGCTGGAATCTAATACCTAAGGCCTTCAAAATTCTAAAGCAAAAGTACTGCCAATCTAGAATTCCATAGCAATGCAAAGCACCAATCAGGTGTAAAGGCGGAATAAAGATATATTGAGACATGGAAGATCTCAAAATATGTGCCTTCCATGAATCTTTCTTGCCTTCAGCATCTGCTGAAGGGCAACTCTGAGGGAGTTCAGCCAGTACCAAGGAAACATGAGAGATGGGAGCTCCAACCGGAGAGAGAGCCTCTCTGGAGGAAGCTGATGATGGAAGACTGTGCAGTGACCACCAAGTCCAGAGGCATCCATGCTGGGCCACATGAGCAGTCTCAGAGAGACATCTCAAAGGACGAAATAACTCCCTGGTGGCTGTGAAGGAAAGAATCAGAAATTGATGAAGACTTTTGGAGTTGAATTAAATATGTGTAAATAAAACACTAAGCAAACAAAAATGCAAAAGAATTATCTTCAAGAAAGACAAAATTTGTATCAAAAAAGGAAGGGTCGGGCCGGGGAGTTAGCTCAGTGGTTCCGGCGCCTGTCTCGCAAGCGCAAGGACCCAGGTTCGATTCCCCGGTAATCATATAACAATACTGAGTGTGGAGGCCCACACCCAGCAGCAACCAGTACCACATACCACAGTGCCGGGCGTGGTGGCTCACGCCTATAATCCCAGCACTCGGGAGGCAGAGGCAGGAGGATTGTGATGTGAGTTGGAGGCTGAGCTCAGGGCCAGCCTGAACCACAAAGCGAGACCCTGTCTCCAAAAACCTAAAAAAAAAAAAGGAAGTGGTTATGGTTCGCTATCTGGTTCCACTATAAGCAGGGTTTTTTTATACAAGCATATTAATCCCCCAAATAGGTGTTACCAAAGGGATGACACAGTAAGATTGGAAAGAGAAGAAAGGGAAAGTGTATATGGGATGAAGAGCAGAGATACTAAGTAGAATAATGTTTAAAATTTAATGAAAACAATAGAAAAATTAATAAATGAGAATGTAAATTTAGGCTTATTCTTCAGAGATCTGGAAATAGGTTCCAAAATAACCAGAGTTGAAAACTGTTGCCAAGAGTGGTGTGCTTATAGTCTCAGCACTTGAGTGGCAGAGGCAGGAGGATCACTGCAAGTTCAAGTATAGCCTGGAGTACATAGTGGGTGCAGGGTCAGCCTGAACTATGAAGTGAGACCCTGTGTCCAAAACAAAAAGAAAAAATAGAGAAATAAAACTGTTGCCCTCTGGAGGGACAAGTGGAGAGAAAGGAAGAGGACCACTATTTTTCATATCTAAGCATGTAAAATGTTTTAACTCCTCACAAATATACAATTTGAAGACTTAAACTTTTAATGTAAATTTTTTAAAAACAATTAAATTCTGGAAATAATACAGCCTCTTACCACTCCTTTGGGTTTGAAAAATTGTAAGCTGCCATAGTGGAGTAGATACTTGGTGGCTAATGAGGCACAGGAAGGATTGTGTAGATCAGTATTTATAACCTGGATGATATTTTGAAATGTCACCACTCTGTCATATATGCTCTATCTTCCAAATTGTTTGTGCTTATTTAGCATAACTTGTGTCAAAATTGAGAAAATATTCATGCTGCTTGCACACACATGTACACACACATTCATGCATACACACACACATGCACACACACAGCCAATAGCCAAGACAACTGAAAACCAAATTCAAGGGGCCTGTTCATCAGATATGAAGGCTTTATAGAAAACGGTATTGGCATGGAAAAGAGCTACACACCAATAGAAGCAATTAGAGATGCAGAGACAAACATATAAACAAACAGAACCCCGAAGTACAACAAGGACCAGGGAAAGTGTACACTCTTAAGTAAATGGGGTTGGGGTAACTGGTTATCATTGTAATGTTCTATTTTTAATGAGAATGCTGAAACAAACTGCAAAATGCTAAGGTTTTATAAGCTGAGTAAGAGTCAGAGCAGAGGGAGAATTGGCACCATGACAAGCTAAAGCCATATGTTGTATACAGCGATGCTTGACTTACAAACTTAGTTTGTTCACAAGGGCTGGGTGTAGCTCAGGTTGGTCAACTGAAGGTTCAGAGCCCTCCACACAGTCTTTAGTCTCTCTCCTATACAGGTAGATCTCAGTGTCCTGAGAGAGACATTACCCCAGGATTTCTCCATTAGCTACACAGAGGAAAGGATGTTACATTACAATGTTCCTTCCAGAACTCTTTAAAAGAGTAAAATCTGTATCTGAGACCATCTGGAAGAACAAGCAGCCCACATTGAAGTCATAACTCAAGACTTTGGTTGTAAGTTAAAACCAAAATTCTGGTCATAACTCAAATTGTTTGTATATCAGGCTGATGGTAACTTAAGCAAGCAAGGACTCAGCGTAAACAGAGGAAACTCATAAACAGGAAGGAGTCTCTTTCCCTTAGGACTTTGTAGTCACCAGCTCCAGCTCCTGTGATTTCTGCCTTCACGCTAGGTTTTATGGGCCCTAACAAATCCCCTTTTACTTTAGTTTGTTTGAGTACAAACAAACTTCTATCTTTCCTACCTACTCAGCTTCGACTAGATCAGTCTTTGAACTACATCTATTATTTAGATAACAAGTTTGAGAAAAATCAAATGTCTGTGAACTTATGAAACTCTTTTTACTCATTAAAAATATAATCTTCAAGGCCAAGAGTTTAGCTCAGTGGTTCCGGTGCCTACCTTGTAGTACAACATCCCAGGTTTGATCCCCGGTAACCACATACAACCATGTCAGGCATGAAGACTCACGCTCATCAGCAATCAGTACCACATACCACAATGCTGGGCATGGTGGCTGTGGCTCACTTCTGTAATCCCAGCACTCAGGAAGCAGAGGCAGGAGGATTGCTGAGATGGAGACTGAGTTCAGGACCAGCCTGAACTACAAAGTGAGACTCTGTCTCAAGAAAACTTTTATATATATATATATATATATATATATATATATATATATATATATAATCTTCACTTGTACTTGGAACACTCTAATTTAGAATCGGGGGGACCAGGGACTTAGCTCAATGTTTCTAGTATCTGCCTCACAAAGTGCAAGTTCCTGAGTTTGATCCCCAAAACAAGCAAACAAACAAACAAACAGAACTGGAAGCTCCAGAGCTCTTTAGAATCTGCCAATCAGTGAAGCGCTAAATTACCAGCAGTGGGGTGTGAATTTAGTGACCTGGAAAGGCTCCCAATCCAGGGCTTTTGTCATAGCCTCCCCCCGACCCTGACCCTAGGATCAGGGGTCGCTGATCAGGCCATTCACTGTACATAACCATCTAGCAGGTTTGATTGCACTAGGAAATTCCCCAGCCCCTGATTCTATAGTCAGATCTATCAGAATGGTAGATAAAAGGAATAAAGCCTGCCTACATTGGCTTGTGAAGACCACTCCCTCAAAAGTGAACACTACACAGGTTTCTATAAGCCAAAATTCTGCTTTTTTGTGCATTTTCAAAGTCACATCTAGTGGGGACTTTAGATCTAGCATTTCTGTGCTGAATGAATGTGGCTATGTGTGCTCAGGGTTTGGGATTTCTCTGAACAGAGCTCCTAGCCCTCCCAAACTGGCTCAGGATATCCGGCCAGCAGCGCTGGTTGGCTTCCTCCACCATAGCAGAGAATGCCAATTGAAATATGGCCTCCTGCCAAGACACTGGGACCATGCTCAGATCCAGGCTCTGGGGGCAAAAGGCAGATCTGTGCCAAGATCTCCAAAGCCTGGCTCCTTCCGGGCTCTCATCTTGGAAGAGCTCTGGCCTCCCTTTTGGAAAAGCAGGCATCAATCTTCTGAGAGTTCCTGACAGTGGCTGAGCCCTGAAAGTTGTGGGCTCAGCTCCGGCCAGCCATGGACTCGCCTGGTGGGCACTCTCCAGTGGGCCGGGCTCTTTGTGGCATCTGCAAAAGCAGTTACTGGTTTGGTTGTGGTCTGCTTTTGCAGCTGAGCTGGCTCCAAGTGCCACGTCTCAGAGTGCCACATCCTCCAATAACTGCTGCAGCCCAGACACTCAGGAAAGGTGACAACGGGACCCACTTGTCTACTCACTTGGTGCATTTCTTGGAACTTAAAGTTGTTTTTGTGGAATGAATGGAAAAATGTCTGCACGGCTATTTGCAGCTCCTACTCCAGCAGGCCTGATGTTGACGCCTGACTGGCCGAAGGAGAGCGCTGCACTTTAGTGAAGCTTTCCTGTGAAATATTCTGCTGGGCTTGTGTCAAACAGTCTGTCGGGTGATGCTGTTAATCTCCACAGCCTTCTTGGAAGGAGCAAAAGAACAAATCCCCTTTCCATTTTGCACATGAGGAAACTGAGGCTAAAGAAAGCCACAAGGACATCTGTGGGGAAAGAGACCATAAGGCAGTGAAACAGGGCCAACCTGAGAAAAGGCAAGCAGATGAGCTCATTTTTTTCCGAGCCTGTGGAGCTTAGACAATCGTCAGGCACCAGGAGCACTGTGGGTGGGGTTAGGAGGGCAGAGGCACTGAGAATGAGTCCCTCTGCAAAGCTTATCTCAGTGACTTCAGACTTAAACATGGACCCCTAGCCTCCACATCTAGCACTCTTGTCTCAGTACCCCAAAACCTAATGCAAGAGATCCAACTCCAGGAGGGGTTCCTTGTGCTCTTGTCCCTACCCGGCCCTGCCATCTAAGATATTCTCTTCTCCTCCTGTACTGTCCTCAAGCTCCTCTTAGTAATCTATCACTCAGTTAGGTCACCATACCCCAGATTTGGGAAACTCCAATCTTACTGTGTTCTCATTGTTTGCTGAAAGATGGTGCCACAAGCACAACCTCAGGGGCAAGATCAAAGCAGACAGTTATTTGAGACACGAAGGAAAGCTGTCTTGTTTTCCATAAGAACCAACCAAGGGAAAAACAATGAATGTCTGAAATGATTGCTGGCAAAGGAGTGTGGCTTTCTCTTCAAGTCATGGGAGGTGGCTCTGAGGTTAGTTTCATGAGTACAGAACATAGAGGGTGAACCCTAGTCAGCTGACACAGGCTGACTCACCCTCAGGGAGCAACAGGGCACACCAAGCCTGGGGACTTCCCATCTGCTCTCAATCTGGATGCTTCCACCTGTGCCAAGGCCCATTTGTGATCACTAGGAAGAGTGACACCCAAAGCCCCTCCCACGTTCATGCTCCATCCCCTCAGTCTTCCAGTTGTCACCCACCTCCCTGGCATCACCCCTACTAAATGCCATGAGAGAGACTCAGAACCAAGGACCACTAATTTCCCCCATTTGAACATGATTTTCCACATTCTTGGTCTCAATGTATTTTTGTAAAACAAAGAAATAGGGCTGGCTGATCTCTGAGGCTTCCTCTAGAATGGCAGGTGGTATGGGTCTGGTTCTCATGTGGCTGGCTTTCTGCATATATGTCTTGGTCCATGCATGACCACTTTCAGCTCGGTGGATAGCATAATTATCTGTGTCACTACCTGTTAGCTGGAGAGTGGCTATATGTCCCCTGCAGGAAATAGCGAGGGTGAGGTTTAAGGTTGGCCAAAGAACAGGTGAACTATCTTTGAATTTTCTAATTTCCCTAGGAGCTGATGTAAATTTGTGCAGGTTTTTTTTCCCTGTATTATTCCTGAGTTTGTTTAAAATAGGAATTTAGTTTCCAAATCTTAAGTCACTTTGAGTCCCCATGGTGACCTGAATGTGGTGTGGAGAGCACTAGCCTATAGATATCTGCAGGCACAGTGTAAGGACAATGCTTCCAGTGCTGAAAATTCATCTCTCTGAGTAATCAGAAATCCATCATCAGATATTCATTCTCTTCTATCAAAATAAAAAATTCCCTTGGAAAGGGACTAAAAGTTGGACAGCACTGACACAAATACAAGACTGTGCTCTGGTCTGGAAAGGCAATTACACAGGTCAGGCTGAGACTGTTTGAATTAAAGTATCTGGTGAGATGGCTGAGGATCTGGGTAAACGTCAACTGAGTCAACACAGTGACTTGCCCGTGTCCTCTATGACAAGGACACATGCTCAGCTCTCCCTCAAGAGCTGCATGCAAAGCTGGAAACACTGCAGGAACATTTAGACTAAGTGGGAAGAGATCATGGAGGTAGGTCACCAGGGGAATGAACAGAGAGGCCAGAGAGGTCTTGGGTGTGGACATTCCTAGCAGTTGTCATGAGGACGGGTTTGGGTTTGTATAGCTTCCGAGAGGAGGGTACAGATTTGGATTCAGTGGAGGGAAGTCAAGCCTCGTGTGAAATGGAGATGAGTCATCTTGGAAGAAAGTACAGGACCAGGTCCTGGGAGGTTTGAGTGGGAGCCAGAGGCCACTATATAAGAGGATCCTGTAAGTCCGTGCTGCTCCTAGAGCTCTTTTCCAAGAAGGGCTAGCCATCTCATGTGGGAAGTGTGGTCAGCAGACAACTGTAGGGTCAGCACTTTAGAGTCAGTCTCAGCTGCAGGGAGATTCCTGTCCTGGGGCACTGAAGCAGCTCTGGACATGAGGGCCTGTCGCAGGTTTTTCTGATGGGCAGCACTTTGGAGGTCAGCCAAGGTATTTTGGTTTGTGAGTTTGTTTTTTTGTTGTTGTTGTGTCATTGAGTAAGTTTGTTTGTTTGGTTTGCATCACTGTTTATCAGCTTCTTCTGTACCTCAAATTCCACCTTTGAGTTTGCTTCAAAAAACCCTGCCCAGGGCCGAGGATATAGCTCAGTGGTTCCGGCGCCTGTCTTGCAAGTGCAAGGACCCGGGTTCGATCCCCGGTAACCACATAACAATACTAGGCTTGAAGACTCATGCCCGGCACCAATCAGTACCACATACCACAGTGCTGGGCATGGTAACTCACACCTGTAATCCCACCACTCGGGAGGCAGAGGCAGTAGGATTGCTGTGATGAGAGTTTGAGACTGAGCTCAGGGCCAGCCTAAACTACAAAGGGAGAGCCTGTCTCCAAAAATAAATAAATAAATAAATAAAACCCTGGCCAAGACAAAAGGATATATCATGAGATTGGGTCACTCTGAGTTCCAGGTAACTTGTCACTTGTTAGTCACTTATACCATAATGTGATTGAATTCACTGAAGTCTTTACAGAGAACAAGTTGATAAGTACACAGGAACCTAAAAGAAAAAAGTCATAAGACATGGAAGTTTAGAGACAATGTATTGGGTTGTACTCTTTATATAGGAAAATTGTGTATTAGGAATTAGAAAACAGATTTAAAATATTGAAAAAGAGCAAGGTATTGATCCATCTAAATTAGTCAATTCATGCAAGGCTGGGCTAGGAAACTCCAGCAGTGTAGCACAATGTCAGGAACTAAAAAGATCTTCAGCCATCTTGCCCATTGAGCAGACTGGGCATGCATGGAAGATGGATAAGCAGCCCTGGGAGGGTCGATTGACCCTATTTTAATCCATGCCAGCCAGTTCCGAGGCCCAGAACAGAGCTCAGCAGACTTTACTGTGACAAGCTAAGGAGTAAGTATTTTAGGCTTCCACAAGCAGTGTTGTCTCTTTTGCAACTACTTAACCCTGCTTATGTAGTCGAAAAGCATGCACAGGCAATATGTAAGTGAATAGACATGGCTTGTGTTTCAATAAAACTTTACTGATAAAAACAGGTTGTGACACAGGTGTGGCCCACATAGTCTACTTTACTGACCTCTATCCTAGAATCCCTGGACAATGTACTTGAAAAGTTTTCTCAATTTGAGAACCAACCAGGCATCATGTTTCTTTATTTTCAGGCCTATGTGAAGAAGGATTTCTGGATCAATATAGATTTTTTAGCTCAATTTGAGCAGAGATTCATAGAATATGGTTTCTGCACCCAAGACGCTCCATCTAGCTCCAGAAACGTGAATAAGCAGACGATTCTCATGCAACTCATGAGAGATGTAGATATAAGTATATATTTGGGTTAAAAATATCACTAACCATTGTCACCAGAGCTCAGATAATTAACTTGGGGGCTCTGGATTAGCTGACTCTCATATGGGTTAAGAAGTGGTATCTGTCATCTCTCTGCCATAGTTTTTGCACATCTACAGGGAATTTGCTGTTGGGTTTATTTCTGAATGTCCCCCAAAGCCTCATGCATTCATAGGTTAGGCTTTGGGAAAGCAGTTAGGTCATGGAGTCATGATGGTTAGTAGTGGATTAGTCCACTGATGAGTTCACAGGTAACTATAAGGTTGGGAAGTGCAGCCTGGTAGGAGGAGGTGGATCACTGGAGGCACAGCCCAGAAGGGTATGGCTCTTCTTACTCCTTTCACCCTCTGTCTGCTTCTTGTTGCCATGCCCTAACCAAGCCTCCTCTGTGGTGCCCATCTGTTGGGCCACTTTGCCTTGGATCAAGCCAACTATGGACCGAAGCTCTACAAACTGTGAGCCAAAATGAATCTGTCCTCCTTTAAGTGTGGATATCAGGTATTGCATTCCAGCAACAAGAAATTAACTAAGACACTTGCAAATTACCCTTGGAAACAAGGACAAACACAGTCCCAGTTTGCCACTGAGTCAGATCCAGAAGTATTTTCTTGGTACATAAAACACAGGAGTATCTACCAGGAGGAGCTGTGGCCATAGGACTACATGGGAAAGGCCAAGTGCTGGGTATGGCTTCAGATGCCACTTTCCACTATCCTGGGCCTGCTCAGTGTGTTGCAGCTGTTTCCTTTTGCTGTGCTGTGACTTCATCATTGGCTTTCTTGGCTGATAATAGTCTACCTGCCCTCCCAGTCTCTGGTGCCCTCCAGAGCATTGTCTGTGAACGCCCTCTGGTGGCTATACAGCTGAAAAATCCTGGTGCCTATTAGGCAAGGAAGACCAGATGTGGTAGAGTTAGAAAGCAGGGGAGTCCATTGCACACATTTCTACTAAGCTCCTTCTTTGCCAGCGCAAACTCAGATCCTCCCTAGGGCTTTGGAATGCATTCAGAGCTAGCAGAAGGAGTCATTTTCATTCCTAGTACCATACCCTTTGTTCTTTCCAACTGGGATGGTTCAAAAAAATCACACTGCACAAAAGGCCTTGTACTCTGGACTGCTTATGACAGAGTGGACACTGTGGTACGCCACCATACTGAAGATCTTCTATGGGCACTGGAGACCCAACAAGTAAGAGACAACTGTGATATTCCTTGGAGAAGCCATGCTCATAGCTGCCCTCCTCGCCATTTCTGTTCTGTGTCTGCCAGAGCTGAGATCTCCCAGCAAAAGATAACCTCCTCACCGAAGGCTGCAGGAAAAGTTTGTTGCACATACCAAGGAAAGCCATCTCTGGAGAAGATGTTCATTTCTACTCAGCATTTGTCATGACTGAAAGTCGTGTGCTTGGCATCCTCAGTGAAGGTTGCCCACATACTTCCTTCCTCATCAGAAACCAGGGGCTGTGGCCCATGCCTTTAAGTTATACTGCTGATGCCGATGACACTGGCTGTAACTCCTTGGCCAAGCTGTAGTTCTGAAACCTACCTTTGGTTCCAGCGCCCTGCCTCTCCCCTTTCTTTGCCCACCACCCTCCCTGGGACCCACCCTTCCATGAATTTCATCCTGCTTCCTTCTTATCCACTTTTAACATATACTTCCTGTCCTCTAAAATCTTATGTCCTGTAATGTCCCCGGTGTCCTCCAGGGACACTTAAATTTTCCAACCTGTTTCTCTGGCAGAATACTAGCCTCAGAGTCAGCAAGGCCTGTGTTTTCATTCTAACCCTGTCCCCAAAAGCTATGTCATTGAAAAAAGCCACTTTTTTTTTCTTTTTATAAAAACAAGAGAACTGACTGAGGCCAATGATTCTCAACTTGCTGTACCTGATAACCACCCAGGAAAATTTTTCAAAGCACTGCTGCAGGGAGCTGACCCCAGGAAATCTGAACAGTTAGAGGTGGTCCAACATCCTACCACCATAATTGGTTATAAACTCTCTGGGGCATTCTTACATATCATCATGTTGGCCTCTTATTCAAGGTATCACTGTCTAGCAGAAGGGTTAGAAGTTTTGATGGGTGGAGAAGCGGGAGTCCCAGAGCTTGCAGCACTGTCTACTACTATTTGCATACACAGGAAGCCAGCTTTGGGTTCTAGAAAAACACACTATGATGAATGAAGGAATGAGAAAACAAGCTTGTGATAGAGACTCTAAGCAGAACTTCTTCCTATCCTCTGCCTGGAAATATGGCACTCATCAAATCTGGGGTGTCTGTGAGCAGCAGTCAACATCATGTTCAGCATTAGGTCCGTTCACTAACTACTGTCTGTGTTTGTAGGAAGAGTAGTCACTGAGTCCAGGCAAGCTAAAGCTGGCTGGCTCTGGAAACAGCAAGTAGACTGGTCATGACATTCACCTCCTCCTCTACCTCTCATGAGTCAAGAACTAGCATGGCATTGTCACACAGTGGTTCACTGCCCAGATGGCTGATCTAGGATCTATACTCATTAGCCCTGAAACCTCAGACAAATTATTTGACTCCAGTTGATTTTATTGTCTATAAAATGGGAATAATGCCTGCTACCTAGGGCTGTTTTGAAAAATTAAATGAGTCAATATCTGAGAAAATGCTCAATAAAAATATTTCCTGTTGTCATCAGGGAGTGTGCACACACTACTGGGGTGAGAGCCTGAAATTGGGCTTTTCATTCCAGCTCCACTTACTCATCTGTGTGTTTGGAATGGAGGGGCTTCATTCTGTGGTTAGTGCCCTCGATTTCAAGATGAGCGGTGGGACTGGCCTCCTTCATAGCTTCCACTGGCCTCGTGGTAAAGGACCACCCCCCTCCCTTCACCTCTGTGCCTTCCATGTCTTCAGCTCCTGCCTTTCTCTGTTGCCTCTTTTCATGCGGAAACTCAAGATGTCAGCAGATGAGGAGGAATCTTCACATCAATTAGATCCTGTGCCCCAGACTGCCAGTCCCCACAGTTTAACCTCAGCCTCCACTTTCCCCTGCTCTTCCAGATCTTTGTCTCTGCTTATTACCAGGCTGGTCCTGCCTCAGGGACTTTACACTTGCTATTCCCTCTGTCTGGATCGGTTTCCTCAGACTGCTGCTTGGCTCAGTCACACCTCCTGAAGGTCTCTGTCCACACAACTTGTTACGAGAGCCCTTCCCAGACCTGCGTGTGCCAGCACACTGCCACATCTCCCCTTGCTTTACATTTTATAATCAGCTGGTTCTGCCGTAACCTGATCTGTTACGTATTAGACTGTCTTTTCCTCCTCAGCATAAACTTAAGATCAACAGGGACTCTGTTTTGCTCACTGCTTTAGCTCCAGCTCCCAAAACCATGCTATTTACGATCCTAGAATTGTTGAACGGTAAATACTGTAGGCTTATCTGACAAGAAGCTGTGGCTTTGCAAAAAACACTTCCAAGAAACTCATATTTAAACCTAAAAGAATTTGTCTTTTTTGTAGGTCACGTCCAGCAGAGAGAGAAATATGGGAAAGGTATTCTGGAAGCAGTGTGAACGTTCCTGGCTGGATGCGCTCAGACCAAGATGCTTGGGCAAGACCCATGGCCTCTGAGCACTTAGAGCAGGAGACCATGGGAAGCCGTGGAGCACAGCCCCATCGTCTCAGATCACTAACCCAGAATTAGCACTGTGTCTGTGCCTCTCAAAGGAAGAGTGAGCCTTTCTGGGCTGCGTCCACCACAGCCACATTGCACCTTCCGCTGAACCTACCTGGCTGCTCTCGGTTACAGCCAGTTTGTCTCTCTTGACTCCCCATTTCTGTACCATTTACTTGCACATTTGATAGCTTCCCAAATGAAGTCACATACTGTGATGGAAGCTGGGGGTGGGGGGGATGCCGCCTTTTAACTGTCCTCACAACTTTTCTTTGTTTTTTTTTTTTTAGGTTTTTTGAGACAGGGTCTCACTTTGTGGTTCAGGCTGGCCCTGAGCTCAGCCTCAAACTCACATCACAGCAATCCTCCTGCCTCTGCCTCCCGAGTGCTGGGATTACAGGCGTGAGCCACCACGCCCGGCATGGTGGTATGTGGTACTGATCGCTGCTGGGCATGAGTCTCCACACCCAGTATTGTATATGGTTACTGGGGATCAAACCCGGATCCTTGCGCTTGCAAGACAGGCTCCAGAACCACTGAGCTAACTCCCCAGCCCCCTCACAACTTTTCTGAAAATAGAATTACTTTTATTCAAAACCTGATTCTGTTAATGTTTCCCATATAAATGAATAATACAAAGGATAAATGAATTCTTCCCTGGCCACCAGTGACAGGGTTCCTCTGCTACCTAAAGACCCTTCCAGGGCAGATCCTGCCTAAACTGAACATTTGTTTGGGCCCTGGCAGGGAATTCTTTTCTGGGTGTTTCATCACTCACTGAATTTCCTTCCGTGATATCCAGCAGCCAAAAAGCATAGGTAGGATCAGTTGGTTCCATGTTCTATGTTTCTTGGTGGCCTCGTGCACCAAGAACAAAGAACAACCCTTGCGAGTCTGGGTCACCTCCAGACACCTAGTGCCCAGAATGGAGCATAGACCATGAAGGACCCTCAACCAATCTGTGTTCTATGAAGGAATCCTCCCGATTAGGACACAGTATCCTAGAAGATTGGACTGTGCTTCCTGCTCCTTTGTCCCTTTATTGCTGTCCCTCTTATGTTTAAACACTCTGAAACTATTTGCCAGCTAGATGAACAAAAGAAAGGAAGACGTCACAGCAGAGATGGGACATGAGTTGAGGCTTTAAGACAAGGCAGTCTAGAAGGTTCCAAGAATAGTGACAATGGGTGAGATCCCATCACTCCCTTGTGAGGTCTCGTTACCAATGTAGAAGACCACCAGAGGCATCATAGAGGAGATAGCCCTGCTACCTCGATTGTGGGTTTCAAACAGCCATATACACACAGGGTGATTTTTATATCCCGAGTCTAGCACAGCTCCTGACACATTTTAGTGTCCTTGTAAAGATGGGAGAACTGAGTATCTAAAACCTAGTACTAAGTAGGTTATAGTCCACAAGACTGGGAAAACCAGGACCTGAGCCTTGGCGGCAATGTGTACAGAAGCAAGACCCCACTCAAGAATAGCTTCATCTGCTGAGCTCCATGCTGCAGCCCAAGGTTCTGCAAAAGTCAAAGGATACTGAAGCTCTGAGAGCCAATGAACCATGTTGAGGTCCAGTTGTACATTTGCCCTGAAGGCTTGTCACACAGGAGACTTAGAGGGCAAGAGGTGTCCCCAGCCAGCGGGACTGGAAAGAACCCAGCCTCTCCCAATGGGTGTGCAGCCCGTGTGAGGGAGGCTGGGCAGATGGCACCTGAGTAGGAGGCGGTGTCCTTGGGAAGGAAGGGTGCAGAATTCAGAGCAGGGGACAAGAGGGCTGGAGGCCCTACAAGGCTTGCACTTGTGAGGAACATTGGGCTCTCAGATTAGTAAACTCTCATCTCTCATGGATTCATGACAAATTTCAACTGGGAAAATTTTAAATGTAAGGCAGCAACCACAGAGGGACATGCAAATGTCTTGTCCTCATCCCTCTTCACAAAATGGGGGCTGGAATGGAGAAATAGGGACTGTGAAGGCAGCAGCTCTGATTTCTGCTTCCCCATCCTCCAGGCTGCAGGAAAGTTCCTGTTTTTGTTCAACAGATGATATAGACACTACTGGCCAGAGACCCCCTCCCCCCTTGGTTGCCACATTCATCCAGCCAGGAGAGCAGCTGTGCACTGGTTTGGAGCAGAACTGCTGAGCCAGGTACCTGCAGTGCCTTACACAGAATAGGAGCCTCCGAGGCTCTGGGGCAGGAGATGGGGAGCACCTCCACTGAGCCCTCTGCTTTTTCACTGCCGCTCCTTCCCTCCTCCATGAGTGCCCCACTGGCTGCCAGCACCACACAGCCAGCCCAGGGACCGGAATTCCCAGCTCCCAGCGCAGGGCAACTGTGATGTCTGCTCCAGGCTCTGTGTAGGAGTATACTTAACTAGCTGGAGCTCAGTTCCTTTGGGTGGACAGCAGGAATAGTACTGATGGCTTCTTTGTGCTATCTGGGGACCATCACCATAATGCAGGCAGATAGTAGGCATGACATCCGGGAGGAACCACCATGGACCGCAGGTTAATTGTTGCTTCTGCTTGCCAAGGAAGGGGAGGAAGGAATATCACATGCTCAGACAAGCTCGCCACTCGTGACCAGGTGAGGCCAGGCTGGGAGCTGTTCATCATCTTTCCATTGGTCTGCAGTGGGGAAGCAGGAAGCAGAGCCAGGAGACAGCCACAGCACCTGGAGGGCTGCACCAGCCTGGTCTCGGGATCATGCCCACAGGCCTGGCTGGGGCCACAGCTACTCAGTGACCTAGGCAGGTGGGACAAGCAGGAGGTTGTGGAACCAGGCCATGTGGGAGGTACCTAGCTCATTCTCATTGGGGGGGTGGGGGGGAGTACCCTTAAGGGCAAGTCACAGGGGAGAACAGCATGAGCTCCCCGGGAGACCTCCAGCATTCCCTGAAGCCTCTGTGGCTCCACATCTCTGCTAAATGCTCCCTGAGAGAGCACTGGCACCCACTTCAGGGACAATGCATATGCCAACAGAACTGAAATGCTTAGTGGGCCCTCTGGGGCTGAGAGTGCACAGGAGAGCCAATACAGCACCCATAACCTGAGCAATCCCAGTCCAATGCAGCTGTCTGGGGAGAAAGGTGACCAGGAGGGCAAAGCAGTGGACTATGGCTGCCATTTTGGCAGAAGGTGGTGGTCAAGAAGTCCAGGGCAGGGCTGGGAGCCAGAGAACAGGGCATTCCCTTCTGGTCAGGAAGGCTTTCCAGGAGGGACTGGCCTTTCATTAGAGATAGCTCTGAGTAGAATTTCAGTCCTGACATGGGCCTGTCTCTGCCACTCCCACAAGCCAGTAGTTTGGAACTCTCCAAGCCTGTATTTTCTCATGCATACAATGGGAAAAATAATATACTTGCCCATGAAGTGTCCCTGGGATTGAATGAGATCACGAACACAGGGTGTCTGTTTCCGAGCAAGTTTCACAGCACTCACTGTGATTAAGGACTGAACTGACAGACAGTGGGACAAGAGAAGGGACAGAGTGGCGTGGGGGAGGGGGACAGTGTAGATCAATCTGGCCCATGAGTTTAGATCTGAGCTACCAAAACTGAAGTAATCCAGGAAATTTCTACTTTTAAAGAGCTTCGGAGGGGAAATGCCGTATAAAATAAGCATTTCTTCTTAAAAAGTGGAAAATATATCCCTGTCTTCCTTCTTCCAAGTCAGTTTCCTTTGGTTTTTTCCAGCCTATGTGTAAGAATGTGGAGGGGTCTCAGCAATCCAAAGTGAGTAAGTGGTCTCTGCCCTCAAGGAGTTTGCAAATAACAAGTGCAATTGTTCAGATCCTGCAGGGGAAGGCTTGCAGGGAGCTAAACCCAAGTCCCATCTCAGATATCTCCAGGGTGCTGCTAGAAATGGCTTCCCAACTTCTCAGACTCCACAGTACTGGGCAGCCCTGCTGCTTCTGCCAAGATCCAGGGCAAATGGATCATGGCTCACTCCAATGCACATGTGGCTGCAGGAGTGAGCCTTAGAGAGGTAGTGAGAAATTTCAGTATCCAGGGCAAAACTTCCCCACCAGCCTTCCCTCACTGACCCTAACATCAACTGTCCAGCCACACAGAGAATATGTATTCTGTGCTCACAGAGCAAAGGCCTGTGAAGGGCTGGCCTTGGCTCTGACTCTTGCCCCTTTGCCACACCAAAGCCACAGA